>VXAD01005999.1:248523-405627 GCA_013399195.1 Dicrurus megarhynchus
TGCCTTTTAGTTCTGTTAATAAACTTCTTTATGCTTTTAAGGTTTAAGTTTTGTGCCTGCTTTGCTTTCTCCTAATGCTTATCTCACAGAAGGAAAATAAGTAAGTAATGGGTATTTTGAGCCAAACCACTACACTAAAATTGGTGTTTCTGCCCAGTTTTTTTCCCTCTAACCCCTCTCAGGCTCAGTTTAAATGTACAGAAAGGCACAGAGTTAATTTCTGGGCATAGAGCAGTGATAGGGGATACACATCATGAAGTCACCCCAAGACACTGTTATACTTCATCAGAAAATGTGATTCCCCCCCAGAAAATTCCTGGGAAGAATCAGTTTGAGCAAATTCATTCAAATGATTTCTTAGGTTAAGGGCAACTTTTTTTTTTTGTCTCCAGCACCAGAGGAAAAGACAGCTAATGTCTTGGACATTACAGCAAACTGACAGGCTCTGGTAGGCTCAGGTTTAGCTCCCTAACCTACCTGGGTATTTCGAGTTCTGCTCCTTTGCCCTCTCTGTCGCAGCTTCTTATATTCCTTATTACATCATCTGTGGTATACAAAATCCTGACATTTATTTTAGTGTAAAATTGGAAGAAGAAATTTTAGAAAGTTTGAAATATGTTTATACTATTTACTTGCATAGGAGAAACATTGTCCATGTAATTGAAATAACGAAAACAGATGAACAAGCCATTAACAGTATGAATAATCATGACTTTGTGCATTGCCAAATACTAATACCTTTAGTGGCCGTGGCATATCTTGCATTAAACAAAAGTATAAATATATATTCAGTGGGTTCCCAATCTCAGTTAGACAGGTAACTGTGATTTCTAACATTTAACTGCATGGCATGAAGCAATGAATAGTCAATACAGCTTTTGGATACGTTGTTTTCCAGGCAAAAAAATAGAAGTTCTCCTGCTTTGTGTCTTTTATTTCAAATATCTTTTGATAAACTACATCTCATGGATATCAGAGCAAAAGCTAGTGGTAGGAACCAACCCAAAATATTTTATACAAAGAAAGCTCAGTAGCTCACAAATTAAGAAACAGAACTGTGGGGCATGGAAAATAAAGACATTAAGTTGGACAATTAACATGAAGAATAAATCATAGATCCTCATTAGCAAAGACTTTGGAATGTTCTTGACTGAAGGTCATTATTTACTGTCAAAGATTCAATCCAATTTCAGCAAAATCACACAGTGCTAACAAAACCTGAGGTCACAGCTGCCTGAAAAGAGAATCATTATTGTCTTGGTACTTTAATTAAAGGAAAGAATGGTAAGGTTGTTAAATACCGCGTTCGTAATCTGAATTTTCTTCTGGAATCTGATGCAACTCCTAGAATGTAAATCTGGTTTGAAAAAGGGTAATATGCAAATCAGGAAACGTAAAGCATGAACCATATTTGAGTAACTAGGTACATATAAATTAGTTATTTCATGAATATTTTATAGACTCATAGAATCACCAAGGTTGGGAGAGACCCTTAAGATCATCCATTCAAACCATTAACCCAGCACTACCTCTATACTCTCTAAACCACTAAGTGATACCACCCAGCGCCAGACCCAGACTCCCCTCAAACACCTCCAGGGATGGTGACTCCATCACCTTCCTGGGCAAACTATTCCAATGCCTGGCCACCATAAAAGTGAACTTATTTTTTCTAATATCTAATCCGAATGTCCCCTGTCTCATCCTTAAGCCATTTCCTCCAGTCCTCTCACTGGAGACACTTTCATAAGTTTCTGTCTCATAAGTTGCTTTTTGGATGAATTTTTACATTGTGATGAAATTTTTTTCTGAGATATGCTGCTTCAGTTTACATAATTTCCAAATAAAAACTACAATGCAGAAGAGAAGTGCCAGCTGTGGCAATATTGGATGGTTGAGTATCATTTAAGAAAGCTAGTCCGAAGTTTAATAAAGATATCTCTACAGTTGGGTCAGTCCCCAGGTTTTCTGAATTTTAAGGTGACTTTCTGAAACTCAGAGACTAGTTGGGATTTGCAAATGTAATTCAAGATGGTCCCAAGTGTATTATAACTAAATTTATGGAGTGAATCGTGGAAAGTTTGTAGGAACCTACTGAATTTAGGAATACAGCCTAGAAATACATCTCTCTCTAGAGGTGAATCACATTTAAAAAGACTCCTGGCACTCTGTTCAGAAGCTTCAACAGGTGTTGAATTATGCATAAATAAATATGTCTCTTTCAGATTTTATCTGATTTCTGCTGGATAGCTTTGGAAATACAGATTTGCTAGGCACAACAGGGGTTTGCAGTGCATTTGCTAAACAAAACTGGAAAACTGCAAGGTAAGGTAGAATGTTTGAAGATTGATTATCCTCAATTTTTGCTTCCTAAGGAAGTCTCTGATTAATTGCTATATTTGTTATTTAGCATGATTTGTCCAAATTCAAATGCCAGATCACTGCAATGGTCTACTTATTGTAAGTAGAAAAGCAGTATATGAAACATAATTTCTGAGTACAGAGGTAGTTAAGCTTCTCCAAGTGGATACACTATCTGATAGGAAAAAAACCTTCAGAACCAAAGGACAATTGAGCACAGTATTGGAGTGGCAGAAAGCAGCTCTTAAAAACAAGTTTAAGAACAGTGATTAACTGTGTATGGAATTTCATTATTATTTCATTAGTATATTAAAGCTAGATTATAGTACTTATAGTACTCCCAAAAGTATTACTTCCCCTTCAGCTGGGGAGTATAGGGGAGAAACCATTTTTTGTTAAATTTGGGTTACTTCTGGGCAGGACTGTTTATGCTTTGAATAGTCAACATTAATCATAAATCTCCAAGACTTCTGTAGTCAGCAATGATATTCAGAATCCACAGACCAAAGTGAAATATGATTAATTATAAGAAAACTAAAATGCTTCAACATACTGTACAAAAAGAATGTATCTTCTTCCTTTCCTTTTGCAATGTTGCATTCTTTTATGCAAAAGCATCCTGTGTAAAAAGAGGTCCTGGTGTTGTTTTGTTGCACCTTGAGACCTACTGACTAATAGCATTATGTATGTAGACCTGCATAATCAAATGCATAAAGAAATCAGAGTGCCAGAAGCTGGACTATTTTAACACTTTCTTCCAAAACTAACACACAAAAAAAGAAAATGGTCTAGAAACCCTGTTGAGAAATTAAGTCTAGCAATTCCATCAACATTTTCTAATATGTCATAGCTATGTATTTCATATCCTTCTTTGGCAAAATAGTCAATCCCTCATTTTTTTAAATGGTTGTGGCTCTCTGCAAGGGATGCATCTAACCAATGGATATGGGAGCACCTGCTCTACAGTCTTGGCTCAGCTGAAATCACCAGGAAAAGTTCCTTTCATTCAGTAGTTTCAGGATTTTACTCACAATTTTAGGCAAATGATGTTCAGATTATTTCATGACACTGCCACACATCTGTTAATGCTGCTTTTTAATGTGCTGTTATATGTGCTTCTGCTCTGGGATACAAACAGCAGGGGGGCAGCATCTCCTTTGCAGCAAGAAGCAAGGGGTAAATCATGAAGGCAGATGCAGGAGATGGGAAGAAAGAAGTCTCATTTTGGGAGCAAACAAATGAGTTGGGAGGGGTTGTGGAGGATTGTCTCCTCTGGGAGGGACTCCATGCTGGAGCAGGGAAAGAGTGTAAGGAGTCCTCCCCATGTGGACAAAAGAGGGGCAGAGACAATGTGTGATGAACTGACCCCAACCTGCATTCCCCGTACCTGTCAAGAAATTTTCTGTAGATCATTTTGAAAGAATCCCTTTTCACAGGTCTCAGGAGGCCCTGTTCTGCAAACCCTTACCTCAGCACAATGCCTTTGACACACAGATAGCTCTGCTGGTAGCAATATGACAGCTTGTGTGGGCAAGGTTTTCAGCATCCCATCACTGAGATTTCTATCAAGGAACAGGTAAATCTATAAGGTAAATCTCTGAAAAATCTCCCAAGCACTTCCAGCACATATAACCGAGACACAGGAAAGATTTACTTAAAATGCTTGAAAATATGCCTGAAAGCTTTTTTTTTGTTCAAAAAAGTTGTGATAGCAATTTAAAAATTAAGTAACTCTCATGCCCCTGAATGTTTACTGCTGAATTATCCTTTTAGGATTTTGCTGGATCCTGCTGTGCCATTTATCTCTCTAAGAAGCAATTTCTTAAAGATTTCACCATTACCTTCTTGCTGTAACAAAAATGTGTTTACTTTTTACAACTTGAAAAATGTATGTATGTGCAGAACACCTACACATGTAGTGTTTTTCTTCTGGGGCAGAGATCTGTAGTAGAGAGAAGGAACTCACTGCTTTCTTCCTAGCATGAAATATTTACGGGCTGGTTCTGTGAAGAACAACAACCTTTCTCTAGGAAACAAGATTGGTGCTTTCTCAAACTCTGTCCACAGGTCTTGCTTTTTAGCTCAAACTACTGCACTTGCAGCACTTGGGGGATATGTGCCTGTGCACCCACCACCCTTCTTTCCTTGCTGCTAATGTTTATTTTACCCTCTGACTGAAGTCTGTCCGTAACCCTGCAGAGGGGGAGGCTGGCCACCCTCCTGCAGAGGACTTGTTTGAAGTCACTTGTGCTTCCCAGTGGAATCACTCAGGTGGATCCCAGAGGATTGCTCAGGTGGGCAGACACCTCTGGACATCCCCTTGTCCAACACCTGGCTCAGAGAAGGGTCAGCTGCAGGAGGCTGACCAGCACCTTGCCATGCTGGCTTTTGAATATATCTCCATGGATAGAGACTACCTCTCTGTACTAGCTGTACCAGTGTTTTACCATTGTCATAGTAAATTATTTTCTTCTTATTCTTAAATGACTGGGCCCCAGAGGGAAGAGACTGGCTCCAATTTCTTTACTTCCCCCACTTTAGGGATTTATATACATTGAGGAGTTCTCCCCTGAGCTTTCTCTTCTACAGGTTGAACAGTCCCAGTTCTCTCAACCTCTTCTCATATAATATGCTCCAGACATTTAACCATCTTAGTGTCCCTTTGCCCCAGTTTGTTGGTGTCTTCTGTACTCTGCATGGCAGTCCCAGTGAATGGTAGCATCAGATGGGGCTGACCCACGCATGGACCAGCACAGACCCACCAGGAGCTGCCTCACTGACAGCCCCTGGTGAGAGGTGTTAGACCAATTCCTTCTCCTGGCTTATTTCCCTGGAGCAGCAGCCAGGGCAAGGATACCACACACTATGCCTCTGATGAGTGTAAGCAATCAATCTGACTGTCTTGCAGTGCCTGCAGTTCTCTCTTATGAGATTTTTTTTCAGCTCAAATGGCAGCAGTCTATTTTGTTTCAAACAGCAAAGGATCTGAACTTTGAAAGCTGCCAAATTCCAAGCAGAATCCAAACCAGTTATCTTCAGACATTGCTCACTATGGCCTTTTTTCATTTGTTTGACTTGGGTCACTGGCACATAATTTCAAGTCAAATGCACTAAACTTTTATTCAGCACATTGAGGGCTCATCCTGACCTAAGTAAGTAAAATTGTGAAGATTAATGGATTACACAAATTTAGTTTGAGTTTTATTAGGCATTTCTTAACACTATACTTCTTCAGCTACTCAGATACATTCACACTCTCAGAAGATATGGTAATTTGCCCTTCTCAGGGCATCCTTGCTGCAGATGTTGTGAGACTGACAAGTGCTTCTCAGTATAGTCCCTCAAGACCCTGTAAGTTTAAACTGAATCTCAAAGATAATTTTCAGTCTCCTAATTTATATATACTGAGTTCAAGTTCACTGTACATAATTATATTCAGCACCCTGCCACAAAAGGGAATCAATCCAGCCATACTCTGTTAACTACACTGCTTTATGCTCAGCACCCAAAATATATTTTGTGGTATTTTACAAATGCAACATCTAGAAAAGGCAGCAGGAAACGCTGGAAACAGCCAGTGACCCAAAATACCCTGGAGAACTGAAGTGCAGAAAGCACTTGCATCCTTTTATCTTGGATAAATGCTTTCCAATTTCTTTGCTTTGATGATTTGGGATTCTGCCAATGTACAAGTTATGAGATCTAGTCAATTGTTTAATATTACTGTGAAAAGTCTGTGGTTTTTTATTTCAATCTGCGAATGTGGAATTTTGTCATTTTCTGAAAAGTTCTGTATCACTCACCAGATTAGGCACAATGATGAGCCATTAACCTTAATGATCACCCTGTCTACACAAAAGACATGCTCAGGAGACCAGTTAAAGGTAGAAGAGTATTTTTTTCCCCCCTTCTCCTTTTCTATAAAATGGAACAAAAGGTAAAAAACCAAACTTTCTTTTTGGGGCAGCAAGATAAACCAACAAAGCAGGGAATTAGAAATTATGCACAGAAGGAAAAAAAAAAGGAGGCTTCTGGCAAGAGTGGAGAATCTGTGCTTTACTGTCAACGAGCCTCAGCCTTGGAAAGCCTCTGGCCTGTGGAAGCTCTGGGAGAGATGCTCTGAGGCAGCACAGGGAACACAGAACCTGAGCCCAGACAACAAAACACAAGCTTCATCCAGGCTTTTTTATCACTCACCCTGTCATGTGAAAACCAGATTTGAATGCCCACTGATCTGAGTAGTCAGCTACATAAAGCAAGAAAGTCATGCACACTGGATGTCAGCACGCTTTGCCCGCTTGACAAGTGTCAGTCCAAAAAGAAGGGCAGAAAATCGGGCTCTGCAAGCTTCTAAAGTGCAGTCATAAGGGTGATTCCTGTCCCTTTTCACTTCAGCCTCCAGTTTAAATGTCAGCTCCATCTTTGGGTGAAAATCAGAATACCCCACCCAATTAAGGAAACACTGCCCCTGATAACATGCAATCTGCAAAGTGAGAAACAAAAAGCAGCACCAACAGTGCAAACACTTTTGTAGAAGTTCCTAGTGCTGTTCCCTGCTTCACATAGTCTCCTGCTGTTTCCATCCTGGCTTTATTAAAATGGAATCATTTCATATGGCAGACACAAGAATAATTAACATTTATTATATTTCATTACTATTTAATCCACTCTATTTTATAAAGGCACATTAGGCATTTATACTTGATACCATTTTAATTAATAATTTTTCTATTTAATCTCCATCTCTGTTGAAATTATTCATGGTAAAACAATTATGAATTAAGAGCCTGTGTGAAACTCAAGAAAATGTGAAGTTTTACCCTTATTTTTTTTTTTTAGCCTGGGATTGGCATCTTTTTATTAAATATGCATGTGGAGAATACATGGATAAGGAAAAGAGAAAAGCAGAATAAGCGAAGTGAGTGTGATTTAATGTTATATGACAGGAAAGAAAAACAAAAAAGCCCTGCCAGAACAAATGGGGGCTTCAAACCCAAATGTTAGTTCCATATTGCCATCAAAGCCAAACCACAGAGGCAGAGAGTTTTTGTACTGCCATCGCTTTACATCTAGCAAAACATGCAGTACAAAAAACCACTCTTCCACTTAGGCCTAAATCCAAAAATGATACTGAGATGCTTGCAGCCAATTGAAATTAATGGTCCATTTAAATTGAAGGGAGGAGGAATCTCAAACGTGATGGAATGTTGAAGCACTATCCATAAAGAGAGGACTCTCAGGCAGTTCAGACATCTAGCACGTTGGCTGATGAGGAGTACTTTTCTATGTACCTTTTCCTATATTCTCTGTATAGGTAGCAGCATCCTGGGAGCCAGACACCTGAAAATCAGATATAACGATACTCCCTGCATTGAAGTTACTTGTGCAACTTAAATTTCATATGGTCAAGTGAAAAACACCGAGAGTCCTAACCTGTGTGCTTTGGTGAGACTCACTGTTAGGTTTGCAAAATATGGAGATTATAGTCCTTTATTACACTTCTTCCATGAAGGGGAAGAACCATTATTTAAAAACTGCAGGAGTAAGGCAACCTCTATGATGAAAATTAATGCAAAATTAATTAGAAAGGAAATTATCTCAAATGTGCTACTTTTCTGACTGAACACCAAGTTTGTATCAATCCTTCCAGGCACAGACATAAGGAGCTCTGGAAAAAGAAAAAAAAAAGAAAAATAGATGAAGCATAATAGAGTGTTAAAATTGGAGCATTGCTTTCATACCCATGAGATTGCTTTTTCTTTAAAGTATTCCAATTATCCTGACAGTAAAAGAAAGAACAACTACATTAGTATCATATTATTTCCATAACAGCTATCTTCAGTCACTTCTGATCTGACAAATTTCTACATATATTGTGCCTAATAAGCTTGGTTGTTTTTTTTTTGTAAACCCCTTGATGAAGTGTAAATCACACCACAATGGTTTCACTGGAGGCTTGCTATATACATCATCCAACAGGGCCTGTTGCTAAGACAGAGCATGTGGTGAGGCTCCACTGGGGCAACAACTACCAGTCCATGATACATTAAAATCCTCAGCTCCTCAATGCTAAAGATCATTGTGTCCTAAATAGGAATTCTATAATTTGAACAAACAGAAATCCCCTGCTCTTTCTGGTAGTGGTGCAATATCAGCAATTAGCTGCTGAGTCCCAGACTGTGTCCCAGAAGATGAGAAGAACAGCTGCTTTGGCACATTAATGGCCACTGGCATTGTATCGTTCTGTTTTTAATTTATGCAGCATATTGCTCTTAATTCCCCTCCAAGAGACAGAGGAATCTACAAAAATCATCAAGAAAGTTCAGTCATCTTCATGAGCGCTCATGAGAAGTCTTTTTTTAACCTCATCAAACCCTACCAGGCTTTTTCTGCAAGGAGTTTTCCCAGAGTTGCTGGTTGCTCTCATAGAAAGCTGGTTTTATTAAGATTCAGTCACCAGCATTGTACATGTCACACTGTAAGGAGTCCTGGGTATATCTTCCAAAACAGCAGATTCCCAAAAGAATGACAGACAGTGTCTATATGGAGGCATTATGGCAAAAGACTCTATTGTTAACGAGGTGAAACTGATGTTGTGTACAAGTCAATACACACCGTTAAGGAGACCTGCACAGGCTTACAGTGGCTATAAATTCACTTTTTTTTCAGCAAATGTAAATACAAGAGATATAAATATGCTCAGCAGTTCAAATTTCTTTGATGAAAGCAAGAACTAATTTGTGTGCTATATCATTCAGTCTTGTTGAATGCAATCTTATGAGCTGTAGCAATCTTGACCGGAGTTTAAAGGTATCCAGTCACTGAGATGTTCATTAAGCATTATCTCAAGAGGCAGTTCTGTTTGCTAGAATGATCTTTTTTAATTAGTGAATTACAGAACTGCATAAAAACCTTCAGCTGTCGTTGCCTTCTGCTTACACAACATCTTTCTGCTGCCTAAGAACTAAATTGCTCTGTAATTGTATCCTCCAATGCAAATAAGCAAAAATGTACTTCAGGAAAGCCCTAGCAGTTCCTAAGATGGTCAGAATAAAGATGAAGAATCAAACACCTTACAGGTTAATATAACCAAGTTTTCTTTTCCATCTTTCAGAATCTCTTAATGGTAGCTATTTTGTTGAGAAAAATGTTGGTTGTTGATACCATATGAGTCATGTGAAATCAAAGTGGCCCTTACAAAACAAAATATCCCCCCACCCCCAAAGCTATGGGCAAAAATAATGCAAAAACCCCTGATCTGTGGAAGATAGAGAAATAGTAATTCTGGCTAGGAATTGTGCAATTCTGCCTGATCAAGCACTGAACATAGACCTGTCCTAATACTCATAACATATTCCAGCTAGATTTTTGGGATGTCTTGTTTGTGGTAGACTCTTCTTTTGCCTTGGTTAATCATTGCTCAGTGTCAGAATGATGGACTCTTGTATTCTTGTTGTCACACGAGGGAGAGATGCTGGGGATATTTTACTGACAATTATCTATTCATCCAATTACTTCCGCCCATTTAATAAATGGTTCAAAACTGACAAAAAAAAAATAGTAGCTTCCAGAATGTAACTTCTGTCTGTTGTCCATGGAAGACACTGATCTAATCCTGTGTATATAGGAAAATTCTGGTTTTAGCAAGACACTGTAAACAGATATGATATGTAATGATTGTGAAAGGGTGCATGAGATTTATAGGGTGAGGTTTAGGAGTACCAGTTAAACAGGTGTAAATAGCCATTCTGTCAGTCAGTGAGTGTGCAGTAATCAAGGGAGCACAAAATTTCCAGAATAGTTTTTAGATTAAGCAAGTCAGCACTCCTGAAATATAGTTAGCCTGCAGATAAGTAATAGGTGCTTAGCCCAATAGGTTGTCTGAATGCAAAAACCCCCTCTGTAATCTTGTCTGCACTACTGACTGTACAAGGTTTGAGCAAAGCTGTGACAACATCAATACACAGATGCCTGCTGTATCCAAAAAACAAATACATGAACAAAGCAACCAACCAACCCCACAACTCAGACAACACCCATTTTTTCCATCATTATCAATATACACATGCCTTAACTGAGAAGAAAGTGAAGGAAAATCGTTCACAGCAATTTTCTGCATTGCTTCAAAATAAGTGCACAGTGACTCTAGAAGAAAAAAAAAATCACACCACACTACAAAACAGTAAAGCTGGTGAAAGAAGCTGATAAAAAAGTACATGATCCATAAAACATCCTTAGGAAAATGATGAGGGAAGAGAGAAGCAGAGCTCTAGCAGCGTAAAGGAGGAAGCTGAAGAAGCTGGGGACCTCACACAGTTTTATCATCTCAGTTTTTACTTCCTGGGACTGAGTGACAACTTAGAGTGAGAAGTAAGCCCAAGAATGCCCCACAAGGATGGTAGTGCAGAGATAATACCACACTGAGCAAATGGCACTTTTCTTTGCAACTTTGAACATTCCTCTGCCAAAGATATTTTTTAAAGGAATTGTGCTTTTTTCATGTACTTAGAAATTCAGTGACTCCTCATAGAAGCTGTCAGCACTGGGATTAGGAGAAAAGGATCTCAGTTCACCTCATTTCACCAATACCTACAGTAGAAACATGCTCTTCCCTCTTCTGATCATCATTTTTTCTTTCATATTTTAATGAGTAATGACTACATGAATTTTGAGGATGAAATGTAAACGATGTTCTAATAAAAACCATGTCACAGGTCAATAGCTTCGTGGACATGGGAAAAAATTCATGAATTGCTTGACTTCTAATATTTGGTTTAAACTAAATGAGGGCATTTTTGAGGTCAGTTAAAATGATGCTGCATCTTCACCTCATGCATTTTTGAATTAGTAGCTACATAGCCTTTAGCCCAAGTATTTTGAGACCAGCTTTTCTTTTTGCCATCTCAAATACTGTGCTGTTATGAAGGGTTATGTAAAGGAAACTTTTTTTGGTCTTCTCATCTGTCACCAGCTGTTGAAGATCATTTAGAGCAAAACACAGCTTAACAGTGCAAGTTCTCATCTGCTACCACCCTTTCCCCTCATTTTCAGGCCTTCAATAATAAAAAAGAAGAATGGGAAAATCAGTACATTTTCAGAATTAAAGGTTAGACGTGAAGAGTTAGTGTGTTTTTACTGTTACAACAGTAATTGTAATATTTTCCTCCTTTGTCCCAAGCAGAGTCATGGTATTGTACAGGATTTCTTTTAAAGCTCATTGAATGCTGGGGAAACTGTAATAACTTCAACAACTGATAAATCTGAGGAAAAAATGGCACTAGTGAACTGGACTTCAAAAAGCATTATCTTCTTCCTCTTTGCAGATCCTTTTCTGCAAATATCCGTATAGTATCTCCCTAGCACAAATTTAGTTGACATTTCCTCAAATAATCTAAATTTCTCTAGATACATTATACATGATTGGAAAAAATTATACTCCTGGGATAAAACTGGAATTTTCTTGAGTGCAGCAGGCAGTCCTTCTAAGAGAATCAGGAAGATTTGAACAGCACAGAAGCAATAGCCTTGGTCCCTACCAATTCAGCAGTATATCCCATCCAGTAAATTCTATTTAAACTCAACTCAGACTTAAAAAAAAGGTAAATAGTAGTTTAGGTCAGATATTTTAATGGAGCACTATAACGATTAAACTTTAAAGGATTGATTATTTTTATTTTTATAGTAACAGGAATCTCATTTCTTATTTTACTACAGAAAGTATAAAAACTAAGAGACAAAGACATTACTTCCAACAGCTAGTGTCCTATGTCTGGAAAGAATCAGCATCCCATTAAGGCAATTACTGTTCTCATTTGGGATCCTGATAAGCTCTTAAATAGTCTGTCATTAAGATATATACAGCATATCTCTTTAATAAGATCTCTTGATTTGATGAAGCCCTTATTAATACCATCGAAGGTCCCAGAAGAACACCTCCTTTTTTTGTGAGTGTTCTGTTCAAGATTACTCTGGTGTCATTGACACTGCTCTTGGTATAATTAGGCTTGTATGCAGAGTCCTCGTCTTCAGTTTTCAAGACAGTTTAGCAATAGTGTGCATGTACCAATGTGAGGAAGCTCCATTTACAGGAGCAGCTTCTAGCATTAAAAGAATATATTTCTTTTTTATTATTTCATTTTTGAAGAACAAATTATGCAGATTCTGATTCATCCCTGGTTATCTAATTTTTATTAGATAGAGAGGAGAAACTTTATATAGTGTTTTTATAGTAAAAGCATGCCACACTTTAAAAACATGTATTTTAAAATAACTTTTTTCCAACAGCCATATCCTTTTGTTCCTCCCGTTGTTCTGTTACATGGTGATCACACTCCACCGATACTTTGTATTGAGAAGAATAAAATACACTATAAAATGCTCATTCATCAGGCTGGAGTTCGAATTAAAAACAAGTGGACACCTCCTTTGTTGTCCAGCGCGAGACAGATTCCATACGTTGATTAAGCACTATATCTCAGACAAAATCGTATTAGCCAGAGTTAAAAATGATTACTTGATTTGGAGGGGAGGGAAGGAAAATGGAAAAGCTTGAATGGATAAACGTATGCCACTTACAGATGCTAAAAAGAGAAGGACCACTCTGACCCACTGGCACAGCTGTGATGCACAGAAGTGGCAAACTGTCTGAAAGCTGTCAGATGGACCTGACAGAGGCCATGAATATTGGTCTTTCCTTAAAATCAGGCTGCTGATATAGGTACTGGATGCATGCCTTGGTAGCTAAGCAAGCAACAAAATTTGCCCAGTCGTTCCATCCACATGAACTCATCACCTCTAGAATTCCTACAATTTCAATTCATGTGTCCAGGACTCAGCAAATCCTAAAAAGACTATTAAAAATTGCATGCAGAGTATTGTTGAAAATCTGGCCACTTTGTATATTTTAACAAGGCCAGGACTGTTCTAAATACCTCTTTACCTCTTGATACTTGCCTTGTGATTCAAACAGTTATGTTACGAAAAGCTTAAAATGCCACTGAAAAGAGGGAGAACATGTGAGAATTTATAGTACCTCCATGCTGTCTGATGGCAAAATCTCTCTGGGAAAACACTAGAGAAAAAGTGTTCATTTTAGGATAATTGCCATGGTCCAAGAAGTTTTTATAGTTACAGTGATTTTAAAATGAATTAAAAGTTACAATGTATTCAATGCAATTTTAGACACCATTAGTCCAGACAGTATTTGTGGAGTTATGCATGAAAAGGTGCTATTTTCTTATTGCTTATCATTCAGAGGTACTTTTGCATGCACTGAAAATTTTCCATATCCTTTCCTTCCATTGTTTTTTTTCACTTACAAAAAAGTTTTCCACCAAGAAGAAAAATGCAGACACATGTCCAATATTTCATCAAAATACTTAACACGAGACACTTTTCTAATTCTCTTTGACATGTGCAGGGCATTTGTTCTGTTCACTCTGCATAGCTTCCAAAATGTTAAGACTCATGCAAAAATGAGTAGGTAATGCAGAATGTGGAAGGACAACCTGCCAATCTGACAGAAGTGAAACCTGGGAGAAGTGTGTAACTATGTCACAGCCAACACAGCTAACCCTCACCGTTGTAGCCAAGCGCTTCCTGGGCTGAGTGGCAATATCCTCATTCCCATCAAGAGATCTTCTGGGAGACCAAGGGGAGACCTCACTGCAGTTACCTCTTCCTGATGAGGGGAGCGGAGGGGCAGGCACTGATGTCTCCTCTTTTGTGACCAGTGACAGGACCTGAGGGAATGGCCTGAAGCTGAGTCAGTGGGAGGTTTAGGCTGGATATCAGGAAAAGGTTTTTCATCCAAGCGTGGTTGGGCACTGCAACAGGCTCCCCAGGGAAGTGGTCACGGAAACAATCCTGTCCAAAACGTGTTTGGACTACTCTTTCAGGCACATGGTGTGATTCTTGGGGCTGACCTGTGCTGGGTCAGGAGCTGGACTTTGATGATCCTTGTGGGTCCCTTCCAACTCAGGACATTCTACATGTCTATGATTCTACGATGCCGTGATTCACTGCAAATGGATGTGATGGAAGCTTGCTTTAATTGCAAGGAGAAGGACAAGTGGCAACTGCCACAGCACTGTTGAAAGCATTATGAAGGATGGATTTAGATGACTTCACCAACCCTGAAGCAAGCAAATTATGATACATATCCTGAGTTCCCAGAGAATGAGTGCCATAACTTGTTTTCTCAGCTCCCTAAGGCCTTCTCAAATGAAGTAAAATCCATTCAAATGCTTCATCTGGCAAACGGTTAGGGTAGCTTATTGTATATGAACTGGTTTAACTTTTGTAAAATTCAGTGCTATTTGTCCTCTTGAATTCTTTATTATTGCTAAGAATATTGCCACAATTTAGAAGTAAAAATGAAAAAGAGGCAAGTGATCACAACTAGTAATAGAAACAATCTTTGTGATGGAACTTTGTCTTCAGTAATTCATCTGCAAAATCCTGTACTACCTCAGGTTTGCATTACTCAGTTATTTAAAAAACCCTCAAGTGCTTTGTGCTTTCCTGGTGCTGTACTTTGTCTGAGCATTTGCTCTTTTGCTATTGTGTTTCTGGGTTCTCCTTTTATTTCTACCAGCCGTACCAGAGCAGCATCAAAGATATGAGAAATTTGCATTTTAACATGAGGGCTCCAGTATACCTTTTTTTCCTCAATTAATGCAAACCCATAAAAAAATTTAAAGAATGCCTATGCTAGCAAAAAAGCCACCTCCAGTTGTTTTGCTGTCTCGTTTCTTTGAATTATTGTATGACTTTCCAAATTTCTTAAAGATATGTGTTTTACATCTGCAAGTAATGCATGGACATGAAATGATACACAATCAATGCATATGCAATATAATATTTATATTGCTGCGTACAGATTTCCTTTCCATTGCTGAGGCTGCAGACAGGACTGCAGGTACACTGTGCTGACTGTTCAAGCAAATTAGTAAAATAGTCTGCTACCAACAAGTCTTAGAAAAAAAAGAGCTTTTTAAAGGAAAAAAGAAGCAATGTAGGAATGAAAGTGCCCAAGTACCATCAGGAAATACTAATAAATATAGTTCTAACTTATTTAAATAGCTAAATGTACTGGGTCTGGCTGGGATGGAGTTAACTTTCTTGGTAGCAGCCTTTATGATGCTGCATTCCAGATTTGGGACTAAAACAGTGCAGATCACAAACCACAGTTTCGGCTATCGCTGAACAGTGCCTGCACAGTGTGAGGCTTTCTCCATTGCTCAGTCTGCCCCTCAGTGAGGAGGCTGGGGGTGGGCAGGAGGTCAGGAGGCAACACAGCCAGGAAAGCTGATCTGAACTGGCCAAGGGGCTATCCCATTCCATACGACATGGTGCTCGGTAATAAAACTGGGTGTGTTTGTCTGCCATGGTGGCCACTGCTTGGAGACTGGCTGGCACCTGGCTGCCTGTGGGAGTGGTGACTGATGGTCATTGCAACAGCTGGGGTGGATTTTTTCCCTCTTTCCTTCACCATCTTTAACCTGACCCCAGAATTTTCTCCCTTTTGCTCTTCTGAGTCTCTCTCCTGTCTCACTATGGGAAAGGGAATGAGCTGCCTCGTGGATGCTTAGCTGCTGGCTGGGATCAAATTACAACATAAATTAATATTAAACTAGGGATCCAATAAATGAAAATCACCATTCTAAATGGAACAACAACATTTCTTAAGGTGTATCTATTTTTTACAAATGCATTTGATCTGTAAATTTTAGGACTCTAACAGTAAAATAAATACAGTTAAAACTCCCTCATCTTGAGAACAGTAAAGGAAATTATAAGTTCAGGTTCAGTTTGACAAACCATTTACAACTTGCAATACTGGACCTCTGAACCCACTTTTTTAAAATTAAAATGGGTATTTCTACATTAAATAAAAGCCCTACTGGGAAGAATTCATGAAGTGCTAACAATATGCCTTTGGAAAGGATTAATTTACAGGTGAAAGGATAAATATGTATTAGAACTAAAGAAAGGGGATCAGGGATGGAAAGAGAAGTGTTGCCAAAGCTACGCTGTGGTGCAATTATAGTAACCTAAGAGCTCTGTTCCCTTTAATCCAATTCTTGGTGCTAGAGTTAGTTTATTCCTACTGGAAAAATAAGTATTACAGTTTCTAGTGTTCTGAGGTGGTCTCATGTTACTAGGAACTCTATAAACATTGCATCACTTTTTAAAATTTTGGCCTGTACTTTTAAACAAGGTTCTCCATGTTGCTAGGAGGTCCTGAGCAAGTACTAGTTGACAGTCATGAAGCACCACATTACCGGAGATTTGATTTTGATTTCAACAGTTTGTCAAAATACACTTTTGTTGTTGCCAGTACTCCTGCTTTTCCCAGCCATACAAAAACATTTATGACTAACAGCACTTCAAAATAATGTGCATGGTCACAGATACAAGTTGCTTTGAGGAAAGTAGTGCTTGGCATACTAGCCCCTTTTCTAAGTTAAGAAACATGGTTTGCTTTCAGAAAACCTAGAAGCATCAGGGCTCCCTCCCCCAGCAGTAAAACTTTGTTTCCAGTTGGAAGTGGATTAATGCATGTTAACAAATACCCATTTTAATCTGTGATGTCATTATACAGATGTTTGCAACTGAAGAGAATATTCTTTGGACCCACCTTGATTAGGGTACACGTCTATCACAATGTTTGCATTTATGCAGCTAAATATTAGAAACCTATTCCAAGCGTGTCACTTGGAAACCCAGGAGTGTTTTACAGACAGAGAAAGGATAGGAGGAATTTTCCACCAAAAAGCCTTTCTTCAGTTTTTCCATACCTAGACAGTCCACGAACTTAGCTTGGACAATGCTCTTAATTCCTGTGACTATGACAGGAAATGTTTGCCAGAGATTGTAGGAGAGTGGTTCCAAAACCTAATGGTCCTTTCCAGAATTGCATTTGAAATTAATTTTACACATTTTACAGATATGAAAGGGGCAAGTGGAGACTGTTGTAGAACACCTGTAAGCAAAGTGAAGAGAGGGGAAAAAAAAAAAAACCCAGACAGAGAAAGGAACCATTCTGGATAGGATAGCAAATGGAGCACTAGTAGTGATACAAAGGAGGTATGCAACATGGGCAGCATGGGAAAGCAGTGTCTGTGACTTTCCAAAGGAGTGAAGACAAGTGAGTTGGAGAGGCTCTGTTTAAAGAAAAGAGCAGGCTGATCTAACAAAACATTTGCTTTGTTTTAAACATAAAGGCCAGCTTTGTGACCTTGCTGGAAAGATATTTGTTTACTGCTTAGGTCTATACTGTCAGAGAAAACAGCCTGGTGTAAGTTTTGCTTATACCATCATTTAATTTTACACTTCCTTCCTTATTCAGGAGGTAGTATCAAGCATCTGCAGGATACAAGATATATTTGTAGCTGTCACACAAAAGGCTGAAAAGGATAAATGAAAGTACACCATTGGCCTAAGTGTGATGTACTGACCTATGCTACCATGCTTGAAAAAACGGTTGTTCTCCCTGTGTTTACATGTGTTGAGTCTAAAGTCTCTCTGCAACTTTCTAAAGGCATAGTTCTGTGTTAATTTTCTTCTTTTGTAGGAATATATTATAAAGTATTAAAGCTGCAAAGGCAAAAAACTTGAAAAGCAGGACATTTTATAGTTAAAGTCACACATAAAACTTTAAATCTGCTGCTGCCCCCTGTGCACATGTGGTATGACCACTTTTAATGCCATACCCACACATTATTTTTCCCAAAGTAAGCCTGCACAATGGATATTGCTCAAGGTACTCCCTCAGGAAGTGGTTTAATATTTTCGTGAAATTATAAGTCAGCCTTTACAAGCTTTTCAGCCCATCACTCAAGAACCTGGAAGTCTGTGACCAACCATTTCATCTACAATATGACATTATGTATTTCACAGCTGGAGGAATAGAGACAAAGTCTTCTGTGGGCAACATATGGGCTCAGCAGTAAATGAAGGGTTATAATTTAGGACCACCTGACTGCCAGGCATGTGTTCTGACACGATACATTTCTTTCAAATGTGATGAACAGAAGGATGTTCAAACCAGATCGGACTGTAAGCTTGCCTGCTGTCTCTGACCTTGGGGAGCCAACAGGACAGTCTGTGAGGACAGGAGAAGCCTGTAGTGATATAAATACACTGTCTTTGTAAATATTGTAATATTTTCTGGGGAATGTTTCAGTCTTGAGTGACATCTGACTCTGAGACTTGCTGATACAGAAGTGATGGGTTTTTTTTACTTAATGGCCATCAGTTCTCTTCTGTGAATTGATCCTGGTGCCTTTTGATAACATAAAATATCTTAAGTCCTAGTAAAGTGAGCTGAATTTGTGTATGCTCTTTATTTCTGCTGTGAAACTGTGGAGATATCAAGATAAGTACCTGGGATCTGAGGATGCAATGTGGAAACCTGTAAAAAATGCTGGTTTACATAATTTCTGGACAGGATGATGAGGAAATTGTCACCTGCAGATAAATGAAAATTTTCAGTGAGCTTCCAGAGCTGAATGGGAATAAAGACCTTGGTGAAACTGAGATCAAAATCTGTATTCACCACAAAACCATATGTGCTGAATCTTTTTTAAATTAGAAACTTGATTCACTGTTCTGGCACCTTGCACAGGTAAAAGACAGATAAATTTACTGGGATAGAAAGAAACACGTAACAGGGGACCAACCTAGAACATACCCTTAATTTTTTATTTGCTGTTACGGCTTTCTGCCATTTGGTGCCTCTTTATCTGGGACCCTGAGGTCAGTTTGAGTCTGAATGCTAGATATTAATATTCAGACCATGCTTTTTGTTGGGATTATTAGCCTGGACACAACTTTACTGAATGCAGATTACTGCTATTACATGAACACATAGTTACTGCATTTGACCTTGGCTGGTTAAATCCTATCAGAACAGCTCTGATGCACCAAAATCTGTGAATTAGTGCAATTAGTGCAACCTTAACAGACTTAGCACACCTACTCAAAGAGTTTCTTTCCTTTAAATTGCTTACTAAGTTTTATACTGAACCTTTTTCAACTGCTAAAGCAAAGGAAGCAGGGCTGCCACAGGCTGTCACTGGTCATATTGGCTCCCACACTCTGAACAGCATGAGAGTCTCCTTTGGAAAAACATTTATGATGAAAAATGGTGGGAAAATTCAGATGGTATGAATAACTTACGTGCTGATGACAAGTAGCTTGATACTTCTAATTTTGCCACTTTCTCAATATCCATTATGTTTTTTATATTTAGTTGCTTCTTTTTCAAATAAGAAGAAAAAAGGTGAATACAAACTCTCTTCTGTTCAACCACAAAAGCATTCCATAGTGTGCTCATTAAAAAGCATCTGGACTGTAAACTAGGGACATGCCACCATTATATTGTCAGTATTGCAGACTGAAAGACGTCCTCATCCTGTTTAACAGTTTCCTTTTGTGGGAAACTGAAACATGCAACAAAGTGTTCTTATTTTTGTGCAATGCTTACTTGGTACAGCTGAAAAAATAAGCAATGCAGGAAGGGGTGAGGTACCAAGCACTTATAATGGTTCCTGACATGGGTTTTCAAACAAATGTGTTAATCCATGCTAACCTGGTTCAGTGCTTTGAAAACTATTATATGTTTTTTTTACAGCCCACTTGGCATCCCTGCTAGTATTACAAACGCCCTCCATTGCGCACATGCTTTTATTTCATTGCACCTTTAGGCAAATTTAAAGCAAATAAGAAGAAATAATTATGTTTGATTAAGGTAGCTTGGTGGTATATTTGTGTCAACTAGTTCAATGTCTATAATTCTTTGCTTTTTGGTTTCATTGAATATGTACAAGGGAAAAATAGATCTCAGAAGGTACTGTGTACTCTGCTCTGGAGATCTACTTTGTTCAACTTAAAAGAAATTATTGCAGTATTATAGAAAAAGAGGAGAGACGTGCACACCTTTGGTGAGTGATTCCCCAAGACTTGAATTACCCCTCAGAGATGCCCATCTGTCTCCATTGATTATACAGAACATTTAGGAAAACTATATGCTGAAATAGACTCGTCAGCTTTATACCTACATTGGCTGTAGGTGTTGAGGTTGTACTGGTGGTGGTGACAAGGGTGGCTTCTGTGGGAAGTGTCCAGGGGCTGCCCCATCCCAGACACAGCTGTCTTCAACCAGCCTACTGCAGAACACAGCTGAACCCCTCAGCTATGATGGTTGAACCTCAGGCAAAGCAGATTTAACGAAGGTTAAAAATGCCAGACAGGCAAAGGGAAAAACAGAGGGAGAAACAGCTCTGCAGAGAAGGAGAATGGGAAGAATGTGCTCCACGCATTGGAGGAAAGTCCCCTGCAGCCTGTGGGGAGCCCGCACCAGAGCAGGCTTTTTCTTGAAGGACTGCAGCGCATGAAGATCCCACACTGGAGCACGTAAAACACATGAGAGGGAGGTACGGGCAGAGGTCAAAACTTTTACATGGACCATAGCCCCTCCCCACTCCTCCTGTGCTGCTCGGGGGCGGGGGGGAATAGAGGACTTTGGAGTCTGGAGTGAAGCTGAATGTGGAAAAGGGGGAAAGAAATGTGTTGTTTCAATGTTTCTCTTTGATTCTTTCTATTCAAATCTATTTTAATTGTCAGTAAATTAAATTAATTTTTCACATTCAAGTTTTGCCCATGATGGTAATTGGTAAGCAATTTGCCCATCTTTATCTTGACCCATGAACTTTTGCATCACATCTCTTCAGTCCTGACAAGGAGGGGGAGTGAGAAAGGGTCTGAGTGGGGGTCTGGCTGCTGATAGAGGTTAACCCACCACAGCACCTAAGCTTAAAAGGAATGATATTAAGTAGTAAATGGGAAAGAGGAGGCATGCCAGCATCCATTTTATGAAAAGTATTTGCATAACTTTTCTGAAAAGAAAAACTCTGCCTAAGATTAAGGTATGTATTAATCATTTTACTATTATATCTGATTCAACTACAATTAGGAAATACAGCAATTCTTTACTTCTGACAAGGCATTATTTTCCACTAAACCTATTTGTGTGACATCCCACTGAACATGAGATATGCCACAGACCAAAGATGCAATACCAGTGTGCACAAAATCATAAAGCTAGAAGACCGACTTTATCAGTTCCTTACTGGTTTAATTTTCTTGAAAAACATGATTTTGACTAGTAACACATAAGCATGTCAGCAGAAGAAGAAATAAATGAGTTCATGGCATGGTTGGGCACATTCTACTTAGATTACATGCTGGCCTTGAAATCTTATGGTCTAAATAACTAAGACTGAGCCAGTAGGACAGCAAAGATCCCTAGTGTAACCACATGCTTAAATCAAAAATGCTGAAAGGCCAAAACAAGACCCTAGCTGTAGTCTAAGTCAGTGCTGCTCTCCAGATCTCCAAATCAGCTGTGTCTGTTTTCCCTTTAGGAATGAAACATGCTCTACTACCAATATTTGTACAAGATAAAAGGCATAGAGTCTTTGGAACTGCAGTGTGTTAACAGATGCACAATTAATCTCGTCAGGTTTATTTTCCTTAACTTTTCTTGATAACCTTGATGAAGCATATTGCTGCTGCTACATTCCTCTGATTGCCTGTCTCATTATGTACTGAGTAACAAGTGACAGCACTAGCTAAGATGCTTTATGGCATAAACACACAAATATTGAAACAAGCCATTTTAAGTGCTCCAGAAATGGCTATTTTCATCACATATTTACTTTTAATTAAAGATGCATCCATTTATAAGGACATTCATCATCATGATCATCATGCTACTGGCAAGGAAATCCCTCATTGTGTAAACTCTACCCTTACTAATCAGTTCCTCCTGGGACAATTTAGGAGAGATAACTAGAATTGCATAGAAAATCAATTCCTCATCATGTGCAAAATTTAACGATTTCAAAAATTTCATCAGTCCATAGTCCACTAAGGGTTTGCCCTGAAACTTCATGTCACTATTCACCAAGAAAGAAAAAGAACAAAACCACCACGTTATTAAGTGCCTCTACAAATGATGGACTTCAGTTCAGTCCCTCATATCTGATGTAAGTGCTCCTAACAGAACACATGGTTCTTAAACTGGTACAGTTTAAAGCAAAATTGCATCTTCCCAGAAAACATTTCAGTTGTAATGAACTAACATACCTTGATTATAAAAAAAATGTAAAAAAATTCCATCCAATTCTCAAATGCATCTAGTGGTAAATGAGGCTGTGGAGTGCTATGATGGACAAGACAGGGCTGCATGTGTTCTGCCCCACCAGAGATTCACTTTCTAGGGAAGGCAAATTTTCTTCCTGCAGTCACTTCTGTGGCGAGGATGGAGAATCAAAGATCCTTGCTCCTCAGTATTTCCATAAGCCAAGCTTTAGGTCAGCACTTCCAATGCCTCATCTTCCCGGGATCAGTTTTGCTGTGAGAATGGAAACAGGACTGCTAACATTTGAAATATTTCATTTCAAAATATATAATCTATCTGCAATGGCATAAAGGTTTGCAGGAGAAGCAAGAGCAGATGAAATGCTTCTAAAGACAGTCTACCTAAACATTTGACTCCATGCAAGGGCCAGACTGATCTTAGCTATTCATACTCAGCTATTCTTCCAGCTGACTTTATACTGCGAGACTAAAAAGTTTGCAGATTTTATGTTGGTAAAGTTTGCCGCCATCGTTAAGTTCCATCGACATTTGTCTTATTAAGGTTATGCAAGGCCTGTGCTTTACAGTGCACACAAGTGCAAGTATCAACATAGGGCTGGAATCAGTAATCGTGCAGAGCCATAAAGGTTTTATTGCCACTACGTCACCTGTGAGTTATGTAGGTCATCCCAAACAAGTGGCAAAACAACTTTTACAGCAACGTGCGCTGTTATATTTCAGTCATGCCACCTAGAGTATATCACGGCAACATTAAAGAAAAAAATTTAGCAAGCTTTTAAAATAAAATGTTGTTTTTGAAACTGCTTTTATGTGACCCTCCACCTGCAAAGTGAGTTGCCTTGCTTGCCCACAAATCCCAAAGATTTAGGGAACTCTTTGCCTGGGTTACACTATGCACATATTTAGTGCACATATTTAGTGAAACTATAATGCTGTCTACTTCTTTTTATGTTCACTACCTTATCTTTGTTGCACAGTTTAGCTTTTAAGATGTGTAATTATATATCCATGTTCATAATGACATAAAATCCTACTTTGATTCTTTGCAAATCAAAATTACTTATTCTGCCACACTGTTATTTGCAGTTAGGCTTTAAATTTCACTTGCTGCCTTGAGCTAAAATGTATGTGAAAGGAGGTGCAAGGTCATCTACACAGGATATTAACATTTTTACAAAACAGGAACCATTTCTACCCAAATCACACTATGCTTCCAGTCCTATGGTATTAATAAACCCTGCTTACACACTGTAGTTATTTCAAAACCTATTAAAATGCCAGGGATCACTTATTCAAACAGGGCTTTTATGGTTAATCAGGAAATTTAGCATTGATTATACTGCATCTGCTTTTAAATAAAGCAAATGAAATTTGCCCACTTAAGAGTCATAATACAATCCCTTTGGGACACTGAGGGGAATTAGCATATTTAATTACCCTGCAATGGATTCTTTTTTCACTCAATATTTAAGACGTATTGTGTTACTGCAAAAGGTGACTACTTGCTTTATGAACTGCACAAGAGACCTGGTGTGGCTGTGAGGAAGGGGACTACTTTTATTTCACACTGCTACAGGAGGATGAATATTTTCTTCTACCTATTCAAAATTATTTGATACCTAGGTTATGATCTTTGAGTTGGAGCACGCCTGAAAATACATTGTTACTAGTAGTCAAAGAGGTATAGGGTTGATGAAGGAGTGGGTACCCTCTGAAGAATCAAGTTCTGGGCTCCCAGTTTTATCCCCCTTCCCCAAATCCAGCCTCCATTTATACTTTTGATACAGCTGGAACTGTTGCAGTAATGCCTTTCTGTGTGCACCTACGGAGGTGTACAGAAGCAAAGCCAAGACCAGAACCAAGGCCAAATTAATCTCCTTTCCACATCATGTTCTGTGGGAGTGTCTTGAGAGCTGCCTGTGCAATAACTGGGATAGCTCTTGCAAAAGAGTTCACATAGCCCCTAAAACCCAAACTCTGTAGATATGTGGGTTATCCTGGAGCACTGAGCAGCATTTCTCTGTTTTCTTTTGCAGTGATCTTATATGATCAATCCTGGGCAAAAAAGGTGGCCCAGAGTCCTTCCTAGAAAGGCAGATATATCACTTTAGGAAGAAGCTGAGAGTCTGTGGCACACTCTGCACATCAGGTAGGGTGTTTCATCCAGCCCAGGTGGCAGGCAGCAGCTCAGCTACATTGTAGAAGTGGAAGTGGTTCATGGCACCACAGCTCTGGAATGTGGGAGTGTGTGGATTCAGCCCACGGCCCTACTGCCTCTGGGTCTCCCTGCACACCCTGCTCCTGCAGAGAGCTTTTTATGTTGAGCCCTTGGTCATGGTCTTATTGCTCATTTTTTTCCCCCCCACAGGCTGATTAAAAATGAGGGAAACTGTCTTTTCCTCATCTACCCTCTTTAAAGAATTTCTTAAACAAGGAAAAGGGATTGGAGTTTTCGCTGGTGATTATTTCTGGATTATTAATTACCTTTAATTACCATGTAGCACTAAGATTAAAATGCATTCTAAAACTTGACACTTCAACCTTATTAGCTTACTACAAGAGTACGGTAGTTTCTAACAATTCTATTTATCAAAGGTAAACCGCTTATTAAGACCTTCTAATTATTAAGGTAGTGTAATCAATCTTCAGTAAAATTCCATTAGAGAGAATAAGCCCTTGAGGAAACTGCTTGTGACTCTTATGAACTTGACCAAGTCTGAAATGTGTAAGAAATCTCTTTTCAACCACTGTGAGTTTCGTATACTAAAATTTTCTACTTTGACTCTGTAGAAAGAAAGGCTTTTGGCTGATTGCTTATATGCCTCTGGAGTGCTTTAATCATCCTGTAAATGCTGATGTTCTTCTTATTAATTTTTTTGTAAAAATTTTATTCCACAAGCAGATAATTTGATGACAGAGAAGATAATTCATAAATACATTAGAAAGCACAATCTTTCCCCCAATGCTTTCACTGTATAAATAGTTTAGATATACTATTCTGCCTCTAATTTGCCTCTTTGCTGCATCACCTGGGTATCATCCCCTTCACATTATTTAATCTGCTTGTGTTTTCAGTATACAGATGGACTTTTTTACTTAGGTCATCCACAAATTCTGTAAAAGCCTTAATCTCATCCACATTTTGAGTTTTTCATGTGTCCTACCCTGTATGGTCTGTATTTCTGGACTGGAAATCCTTTCCATCTGCAGGTGTGTGACTTACTTGCTAACACTGGGATGGGAGGCAACCCGGGCTTGCAGCACTGTCCCCTCCTCACCCTCAGAGCCAAGCAGAGCTCTGACCTGCCTCCCAGGCTGCTGGGAGGTTGTCATTTGGTAATCCTTCCTATGTGAAAAGAAAGTAGCAGACTTTTGGCTCTTGAAAAAATCTGCCTGGGAGAAGAAGACAGAAGTAACTTGTCCCCTACAAAAGATGGAAAGAATCAGAGTTAATTCCAAACAAAGCAGTGAGTTCCTCTACCCCAGATGAACAGTGACCTTCAGAATCACAGCTGCTCTTTTAAAGATTTGTTCATCATGGTGACAAGTTATTCAACACTAAGCTAAAACGCTTGCTTTTGATTTCTGTTTTTCTCCTATTATCCAAATGAGACTGCATTTCTTTCACTCTACAACAACATTCACAGTCTGTCCTCATACCTGCCTGCTGGCATTTACCAGAGCATTCTGCATTTTTCCATCTCATCAACTTTATACCTTTCTAAACCTCATCAGAATTTTTTCACCTTCATATATGCCTCCTAATAACCTGCCTCAATTTATTCCTTATAATTTATCCAACAAATGAATGTTTGTTTAGTCACCCTCAAACTAACCTTGCAACAGTTTCCTGCAATTTTTGGTACATACACTTCAGCATTGTTAAGAAAATAAATGTTTTGGAAAAAGTTGAATGTAAAATGATACAAAGGCAGATTACTCTTTGTGCTTTCTACAACAAATTAAACATGAAAATTATCTTTATTTTAATGATTGTTTTAATAAGATTTTACAGAATAAGTCTCCTGCTTAAAGAAGAAATAGAAAATTAAAATAGTTTCTAATTCTCCACTGCAATTGTCTTATTTTTCAGTTGACTTAAAATACATCAGAATTTTATGCAAAAACATTGTCTACAAAAGCAACACGTACCAATCCTTTTCACTTGCTTCCATCACAGAAACCTATTAATAAAAAACTTGTTAAACATTAGAAGAGGCTGCCAATAATGGGATTGTTTTTCAGGTTCTCCAAGAGAAATTCAAGTCCTATTTTATTATGGATACCTTTGGCCTGTTGAGCCCCAGACATCTGGAAAAAATTCAAATATTTACTTACTCGCAAAGTAAATAGTACTTAGGGAGGGTATTCTGAACATAATAATAAAATTTTGGGATACTAAAAGAAATTTATTTATGTTTATGTGGTTTTATAAAAGCATAGGATTATTTCTGCTATAGAGCTGGGCTTATCTTCCTGGTGTATATTTTTATTTGAGTTTAATTAGAAAACAATTATTGTAGTAGAGTAGTTTTTTATTTGAATGAAGTTTGTTCAAAGGAAATAATCTAAATATGACACATATACATTAAAGACAATACAAGAATTTCCATTCTGAGATAATCACAAATGCTTTGAGTCACCCTATACATTTTATAACCTCATTTATACCTTCTCCGGTACAGAATTTAATTCCAGTTAAAGCTAAATACTTAAATTCAGCAACATAATATTGTAGATCTCATTGAGTAGGATCTCTCAGTACTGCATACAAATATCTGCGAGATTTCTGCAGAGCCCTGCTTAGGACTTCCACACCTATTGCTACAGAAAGAAGCAATTAAGAAATTAGATGTATTGAATAAGAATTGTTGGCAAGGTACAAATAGGTAACCTTTTTATTTCTTTTCCTTTTTTTCACAGCTTCCCTGTATTAAAAAGCACATGTTATGAACAGGAGTGAAAAATTCTGGACATGTTACAAAATAAAAGACCTAAGGTTATGGTATTTTATCCTTTTGCATCCTCTTTCTTCATTTTATGAGCCCCTGCTGGTACTTGTGTTCTTTCCCACTGACAAAGTGATGTATTCTTTCCCTAGTGTACAGACCTCTTCAGCTTTGTCATTCATATAAGTAAGGTTTTCTTATAAGCCATTTTCTGCCAAGTTAATACACCAAAGCTTTAAAGGTGGAATACAAGAGCTTTTTAAAATGTTTTAGGGTACCTTCTTTCATACTGTCAAGAGTAACTGCAATCTATTTAAGTCAAATGCTTCATATAAAAAGAAGCATTTACAGCAGCAGGGTTGTTACAGAAGCAGTTTATTTTCTATAATGGTTTTGGCCCAGCCCTTTAGTTTTCAAGCATTTAACTCATAGACAGAAGCCTTAACTTTCTCCCTGCAGAGCATAAGTGACAGTTTCTTATGTAACAGTCCTCAAAGCTTGAATGACTACAAATACTTATTCCGGCCTTGTTATTTGCTTCTGACTTGCTTGTAATGACTTAGTATTGTGATAACGCAATTAAATGCTGTGACTTAGTACAAAGTAATGGAACACACAATTGCCATGTGGTTTAATTTGACTGCAGAATATGGCCAGTGCTTGTAATGGATGCTATTATTCAGAGACAAATGTGAACGTAAAATTGCAAAGTGCAGGTAATAACTGATAGTCAGAACATCCATTTTCAGGAATCTGATCAAAGAAATATTACTATCGTTATCCAGTCAATTACATTAGGTTTTGAGCTGCTCTGGCCCGACAGGCAAGCGAGATCTAAACACTACCATTTTCACTGCAAGTATATTGCTTAAACATGAGATACTGGAGAGTCCCTCAGGCCCCAGGGATGCATCCAGTCTATGCACCATCTCCATCTGGGATGGACCGAAGATGTAAAGGTCTCCTCCCTACCCTCTCACTTTCATAGGAAGGATGAAGGCACGAAGATGTATTCTGGCACCTTGGCAGGAGGCAGAGTACAGAGGTGTCCTGCAGAGCACAGCTACCCGCAGCATGGCCCTAGCTTTTGCCACTGCAAAAACGGGCCTGATTTGATAAAAACTTCAGGTAGCAGATTGTTTTCATCCTTCTGTTAATATACTCTTTAAAATTTGTGTAAGACATTTGGTGAAGGGGCAAAACTGTTTACAAATTTCATCTGGGATACATGGTCTTGCTTTCCTTATCCCATTTTGTGGAGGCTTCAGAACGAGCTGAGAAAGCCCTGTTCTCTTGACCAGGCATTGAAAAACTAAGTTTGAATACTCTTGGGCTAGAACATAACTGTTTACATGTCAATTTGGCTTCTGAACCATCTACATGTAGTTTAAGACTGCATCCACATTTTGGGAGACCTTTTTTTGATCAAAGTTCTCTCTAGATAACTCTATTCATTATTGCATCTGTTGGCATGAACCTATCAATTTCCTTTTAAATTAATGATAGTTTTACCTGTTTCAAAATGTAGAAGTTTGGGTTTCATTCTTTTTCCCCAAAGACATGTCAATTCAGCTGTATTTATTTGTTTCTTTAGTAAACTCTGAGTATATACCAGATGGGAAATGACAGATCTGCATATCTATGCATAATTCTGACATCTTTACGTCTTTTTATAAAAACACAAAGTTATATTTATAAGGGCCTTTAAAATGAAAATATATCACTTTAGGCAAAATGTTTACAGTTTGCTTATCCACATTACAACCATTTCAGAGATCCCAAAATATTTATTTTCAGTATTGAACTTCTTTTTATGGTCGATCCACTCTCTTTCAAAGCTGTTCAGTTTACACAACTAGTAAATTACTTTTCCATAATTGCTGTAATTACAGTCCTTCTTGTGCTCACTCTTATCTCAGAACTGTGCTACAGTTGAACATTCTGGTAAGAGAAAACCTCATGTTTATTTAGGAGGTAACGTGGAACACTCTGTAAACTCAAATATCTATTTGGGAAGCTCTCTGTAGTTAATGTAATGTGATATTACTGCGATTTAAAAGGCTGTAGCAACATACCAGTTATACAAAAAGCTTTTAAAGACAACGTATAGCTTAATGAAACCTTGAAATGTTAAAATTTTTCCCATTAAACATAAGGCTGAAATTGTGGCTTTAAAACGTAAAGAAAAAACATGCTAATGGTAGGGCAAAATAAAAGACATCAATATAGTCTAGGTCATTCTCACAGAACATGGGAAATCCCCATTTCCTGCTTAGCCATCTCTGAAGAGACTGTTAATGTAACTACTTAGGAGTGCACATTGTCTACTTTGACAAGAAATTGTGCTTTATCCTTCTTGGGTAAATTTCATCAAAAATGGTATTTCCTCATGTGCACAGACTCTTGTCATTGTGTTCTAGTTCTCCCTGATATCTATACAAAGAGCTACTCAGTCATTGAAAGCATAGCTATGAGGAAGTAACATTTCATTACCCAAAACAGTAATAATATGGAAGATGGAGAGGACTTCTTCTTTCTAAGTGATAACCTTTTTTACTTGTGCATTTAATTACAGTTTTCATTTTCAGCTCCTTTAGCAATGCCTTCACTCAGTTTTGTTGTCACTGATGATTATCCAAAACTGCTATTAGGGTTCTGAATTCCTTAGTAAAACACCTCAAAACCACAAAGAAAAAGGATTGTCAGTGCAGTTCTGAGATGGGCTGAAGCTGCATTTCTCAGAGCTTTCTGCACCGTTGACCTGTATTCACAACTACTTTGCTATTTTTTATGGATACAATGACATGAAAATATATTAAAAATGGCATTAATTTCAGTATCCAAATTAAAGCTGACCTTGTGTAATAAACTGACACATTTACTGCAAGGAACCACACAGACTTTGATTGTGCATCATATTTCACTGTACCTTCTGTCTAATACCTTCCAATTCTCTGATACTTTTTTCTTTCCATTTTGTTACTGTTATTCATGCAGGAGCCTTCTTAAAGAGAGATTTTGCCATCTCTGTCAGCTTTCCTACATATCCCTGCTTAGCAGCCCACTGTTCTAAATCCCATAAGAAAACTTTATTTTGTATCCTTTTTCATTATTTTAATTGCTCTCTTTCTTACCTATTTCTTAATTATTTCCAGTTCATAAGCATAGTTAGACCTTTAAGACATTTTGATTAAAGTCTCTAAAATATTTTTATCCATAACATGTAGGAGGAGGTAGTATACATCATATTTGCATCTTTCTGTACAGTGAGAAGTCTCTTACAAGATCACTTGAAAATTAAAATAAAACAAAATCATGATTTCTTCGTACTAGAGCATGAAACAATACAAATGACAGAAATGCAATGGCATAAATTTATACATAACTGATTTTCTCCTTTTTTAAAAGGAAACTTTTGAACTAGTTATCTAACAATAATTAGAACTAGAATAATGAAGCGGTTTATATTGCAAACATTTAAAGTATTTGACAGTTTATTTTCTTTAAGGAGAAGCATGTTTTTTCACCACTGTGCTGCATATAATATAATGAAGGACTAAAAGCAAACTCTTAAAATGGAGCAACAGGTAAGAGCTTTTACTACCTGGTAGTTTTAAAAGGATAGAAGGACATGGTGCTCTCTTACCCCACACCTCATCTGCCTATCTGCCTTCCCTGTTGTGAGCACCCACAGCTTTTACTTTGGCTCTACCATGCACTGGATGGTGATCCAAGGCGGCAAGAAGCCAAGACGATTCAATGAACACACTGAAAACAAAACTGATTTTAAAAGAAGAAATAGAAAAAAAAGAAAAAGTGAGTGGTATGATTATTTTATGCTTGGGAAACGGTCCTGTTCAGAAAAACATCCTATTAGCATCAAAGTGAGTGCAAAGGAGTCAGTGCAACTAGTCAGCCATATGGGGTCAAAGGGATGGAGAAGAAATAAATGACAAGGCACGTTTTCAGAAATTGTGACCTCAGTCATCTCATGTAAAGTTCGGACTTGCATTTCTACTTGAGTTGTTCACTCCTTGAGTGGAGGGTGGTCACTAATCTGGCTGAGAATTTTAAACAACCTTTCCCCTCATGGTTCATTTTCTACCAGGTTAGTAGGCTGAAGAAAGCTTGGGAAGCAGGTCAGCAGAATGGAAGCAGAAGGAACACATGGCTGGGAACGAGTTCTCTGATTTCAGCAGCTTCCAGCTCTTAGACTGGCTCAGTCTTCTCAGGACCCTTTACCTTAGGGATGCTACTTCAAAATGCACCTAAAGATCTACTGATGAAGATGAAATTAGCATTCCACTTCTTGTCCTGAATTATTTCTTTCTGCCATAAGTTAATACAGGGGCATATGAGTTACATCAGGTAGCTGAGGCCTATCCCAGTTGAACGCCTATCCCAGTTTTGTGGCTGGGTTAGCTTCCTGTAGGTCCTGGTCCCAGTCAGCTCTCCCCAGGCTGGCTGCCCCACTGCTGCTGGAAAAGGCATGGCAGAAACCCATGGCCAGGACAGAAATGTGACTGACCTGTTCATGGCAGCTGCCCATCTCTCTTTAGCATCAAACTAATCTCTTAAATCACAGCCTGGCCGATATTTCAATTGACATCGCTGGCCCGGGGAGCTCTTTTTCTCTCCCTAACACTCTCCTCCCACCAGCTCATTCCCACCATGCTGCCTGTCCCTGCTCTGTGTTGGCAGTGCTGTTTGTGTGTGTGGAGGATCTCAAGATCAGGGCACCAGTGACGGCTCAGCGGTACAAACACACAGCTGGCTGCCGTGTGGGGACTGCCTCAGCTGGCTTAAGCAGGATGGCTGAAAGCATGACCAGATAGCGATTCCCAAATGTAGCTTGCTCACACACTGCCTTCACAGGACTAGAAGTGTTTTCTGTCACACCTTCCCACTCCGTGCCAGACCATATGCTTAGGAGAAAGCATGGCACCAGCCCCAGTCGCCCCTCCCATATGAGCCAGTAGTAACAGCAGTGGCAGATCCTTGTTCCTCCACCCTGCAGGACCCACTGGTGGAGGCTTGCAGGCTCATCTTGTCTCCTCTGAGGGAGCTCAGTTGTCAGTTTTCAGGTGTTGTGTTGATTCCTGACTATCAAAAGGTGACTGGGCTATGACTACACCTCATCCTAGTGAATCCCTTAGGAGGGTCTGGCTATTGTGACGAGAAAGGTTTAAAAGTCTCAAAGTAAAAATCTAGGGGAGTTTTGGTTATAAATGAGGATAATTAATGCAAAGAATTGAGAACACAGAGCATCTTAGAGTGTTGTTTTATTATTGTTTGATGTCTCCTAGCTCATCACACATCCCCTCTCTTGCCGTGCTGCCAGAATCTACAGGGTCACAGAGTGAGACAAACCAGAGAACAAACTCAGCTAAGCACACTCACTGAAAAAGTAGAAAAGAAAGTAAAAATCATTTTCATAGAGATCAGCTGGGTGGCCCCCAGTGCTGGGACTGGAACACAGGAAAGTGTAGGGAAGACTGTCATCACTGTTTTCTGAAGCAGCATCATTAGGTCAGCTAATAATGAAGCCACACTTCAGGCAACATTCAGAATTTTGCAGAAAAAACATGTGAAAATGCACATCTACTCCAGTGCTTGGGTGCAATCTTCAATGGTCAGCAGCTTCTCAGAGCCCATGAGATCTGTATTGTTTGCTTCTCATGCTTTTTTGGATCACTGCTACAGATACCAGGTACACAGTGAGTTTCTGCAGACAAAAAAAGTAATTCAGCTGCCTCAGGTGAGAGCTTCCTACAGACAAAATTATCCACAGTGAGTAGAAAGTTCATAGTCATGAACTTCTCTGAGTGCACACTGAAATCTAAAAAATTATGGCCTTAAAAAATGGAAATTGAATATGCCTTTTCAGATTGAAAGTCAGTGATGTAGAGACAGAGTCTGAATCATTCTGGGAATTTTGAGATCCCTTAGTAGCAGTTTATCAGAACATAAGCCCTAAACTGTGATAATTAATCTCTTTTCAGGTTTATACCTGCAGGAATTGTACATATTGGAAATCAAATGGATTAAGATTGTTGATTCAACACCTCTTCTTGCTGTGTGTTTCTTTCCTTAAAAGTCAGTCTCTGTAGCAAGAGGGAAGATGGCATTCTGCTTGGAAGTATCTACTCCAGCTTTTCAGACAACAGATGTGGCTGGGCCATCAGTGAACTAAGGTTACAGGACCCACTCAGGAGCTCAAGGAAATACAGATAGCAAACTTAGGCTCAAATCTGTGCTACCATTTTATATTGTAATTAGTGTGTAAACCGGATTTCAGTACCTAAACTAAATAAAACTCAAGTTGCACCTTAATTGAAGTAAAAACATGTGGCAAAGCATCCTACTGATTTCTGTGTTTACTGTTCTTTTAGCAAAAAAGCTTTTTTTGATGTGGCCTGAATTTTCAACCCATGCAAACTCCTCTATTCCAGCAAGCTGTTCTGGGAACTGACACGTGTTGATAAAACAAGGTGCCATTCTCACTAGGCAAACAATCTTCCATTTCATGTTCACATAGTGGGAAGGGATGTGTGGGTCATCATGATGCTCCCAAATGACATCAATTCACCCCATAATTTGCTGCAATAGTTAGAAAATATTTGGTGTTAATCCAAGTGCTCCGTCTGATCATCCAGATGACTCCATGAATGCTGTGAAAATGTTCTAGTTCACACATTAGAAAAACAGGATAAAACCTATTGTTTTACTGGCCTATGGTCAATTAAAGAAAAAACTGTGATTCCTAAAGGCCTTTTTTTTTAATCCATCTACAATTCTTTAGCTCATTAAAAGGTGACACATAGGTGACAAAGTGTTGATTCATTCTTTCTTTCAAACAATAGTTTTATAGAGAGGTGTTTTGGCTGGGATGGTACCCATTCATATTCTTGACACTTCTCTAAAACCTATGAAGGCATTTCATTTCCCCCAAATAAACAAACTACAACTGCTATTCTTCAAGCATCAGCTTGCTGCCTCTGCTTAAATACAGCTTTTTAACATAAGAACATTGAAACATTTTTAAATTTTGTTAATTAAAATGTTTTGTAACACACTTTTGGGAGCTCACTCAGCTCTCATACGCTTTCATTCACTAAGTAAGTATAAATTAAATACATCCATGTATGTAAGGTGGAATAGTACAACTCTGCACCTTTTCTCTTACCTTTCATATACATTATCTAAATTCTCCTATTTTTTTGCAAATGAGGTCACCTATAATTGTTTGAATTTGGTGAGCTTGTTTAAATCCTTCAGAGAAATATTCAGTCATGCAATAGAAATCAAACAAAAGACTTTTCCTATCTTATCTGTATCTGTTTAAATTAGAGGAATCTGACAGATAACCAAAGCTTTGAATAGCTATGGAATTCAGACTCAAATGAAGGAATTTCAATAGCTACCCACTTTCTATTGAAAATATTGATATTTCATAACTAACCTATTTGCCTTGAATCCTAACTGTTCTGCAAGGTGTTCTATGGCAATATAATAGCTATTTATTCTATTAATTTCAATAGAATTTCAGTATAAAGTAATGAAAAGCAGAGACTGCACATCCAGTAACTACTAATTCAATACTATTTTTACTTTTTATTTTATACTTTATATTTTTACAAGGATTGAAAAGCAATTTGGTCTACAGAAAAAGCTAATTAGTTTTTTCATATTCGTATTAGGGATCTTCAATGCTTGGAATAATACTTTTATGCCTGAAGGTCTTTCAGTCTATCCTGAGAAATACTCAGAAGTGGAGGGAAATTTTTCAGAAAATCTATGCACTTTCACTCAAAAAATCCTCTCCTGAAACACAGTAAGCCAGAGACCTGAGTGTCTTTCATCTCCTTTATAACAGCTCAGCACATATGCGTAGGATATATTGAGAGGCAGTTTCCAAGAAAAAGATGTCAGCAAATAAACTGAGCTGGAATACGAAAATAACACATGAGATAAATGAAGACTCATTTTAGATGGAACTATTTATTTTGTATGGTGTTCCCAGATCTCTCAAAGTTGTGTAGATCTCTCTCAGGGTGTAGATTTATGGAGAAGCATTCAAAAATTTGAACAAAGAGACTTCTGGTAACACACAAGTTTTGTGACCAACTTAAAAGCTGAAAGATGTATTACCCTTCCTCATAAATGCTTATTATTTTCATGCATAACAAATGCAATGTTTTTCAGTTTAAAAATTTGTTTCAGAAGCCCACAGAGGTGAAAGTGACAACAAAATAGAATGCTTTTAGAAAAATAAGCGATGAATTGTGGCAAGTAGAAACACATTTCCTACACTGCTGATTAAGTTATACTACAAGAATCCTGTGTACAACATGCTTTGCATATTTATTTAGATCACTAAAAAACTAATAGGTAAACAAAACCGGAAAAAAACCCCACAAACATCACTGAAACTGCTTATACTGGCATCAGCTGGAAAGGACTGCATTCTTGTCACTTACAGAGCCCTATAAAGTCCCAAGACTACGCAATTTGGATTATATCACCATTTGGACCAAAAAAACCCAAGAAAACGAAATGAAGATAAAAGAAAACTACAATTAATTGCCAAATACTTTGGAAAAAGCTATTTGTAACCTGTTGTTTCCCTCTGAGATGTTTATTCTCCAAAGGGTGCAAGTTACATCGATTTGATGGTTTCTCTTTCTGTAAAGAGTCACTGTCTATTGGCTGGGCCCTGTAGCCTGCTCTGCTTGGACAACCAACGAGGCAGATTGGAAGAGAAGTATCACCACATCAACTCTGTCTGGACTTATGCTTGGGTTTAATATTGCCAAACAAATGTGAATCCAACTAGAAACATTATACAAAACTACCCTGATGCCTTAGGTTTTAACTTTTATATTTTTCAAACCCTGTACTGCCTGGTGTGTAACTCTGAAGTTTGTTGTGGCCTGTTAACTGCTGTTCTCTCATGCTGGTTATACATAACAAACCTCTCTAGGTTTCCACATCAAGGACATCAGGCCCCAAAATGTGTAAACTAAGGCCTCTGAAGAGGAGGGCAAACTTGGGGTAGTTGCATCATTAACTGAAGTTATAATTGGAGAATTAACCCTGATATGCAAATGGACCAAACTTATAAAAGTGTGAAGAACTCATGACCCAGGGTCCATTTTGGGTGCACCCTTTTGACTGCCCAAAGTGGACCTTGAAGGCCCTTCAAATAAATACCTACCTTTATTCTCTTTTTCTTGTCTAGTCTCTGTTTTTAGGTGGCCATCTCAGGCATTGCCCTTACCCTATGTTTTGGACTGTATACAGTAATTCTGCTTTAGACTTCATGGCCTACATAACTAGATATTCTAACTATCAAATTTCTTTTTGTAAGGGGAGAGAAATCTTCCACATCTTGGAAGATACAGACTTGATGAGGAGCTTGGAGGTGCTTTTACATAAAGAAAAATAAGTACTTGCTTTCCTCATCTCTAAGTAACAAGTAGCTTGACAAAATGAAGTAATTTCAGAATTATTTCTTTAGAGATACGTTCAATATAAGTGGAATTAAGTCTTCATATATTTTTCACTGACATATTTCCATTAGCAAATTATTTGTATCAGTTAAAGTTCTGCCACGCTGTCCTTCCGGATTTCAACCTGAGTACTTTATAATATTTTTATTGTACTTTTATAGAAAAGTTTGATCACAATGGAAGCTTCATAGGCTTCTTAAAGTGATTTGCATATTACCATCATTTTGCTTCTTTTTAATTTTTAAAATATTAATTTATATTTACAGTCTTCAAAACACACATCAGTCAGACAACTATGCTCTATATATATATTTCTAGTAGCTGCTTTTGAAAAAAACGAAACCACCAAATATGCATTTATATCAATTGAAAAACTGAAAGATACTGGAAGAATATATTAATTGTATATGAAGAAGACAATCAAACTAAATATTATGAGATGCCTCAAAACTGTCTAATACTTTAGAAGTGATCTATCTGGGTGCAGTCAACATGCTAAAATGAGAATATCAGTCATTAATATCTGGAATACAAGATTTCCGTATTACTGAAATGTGGTTTTAGCCATCAGTGTAACTTGGAACAGCCATCTCTCATTACTCCCATGGAAGTATTTTCCTGACAGAAGGTCTCCCAGGAAAAAGTAGAAAGGAAACACAAATATTTCATTTTCTAATTGTTATGAAAAGCTAAGCAAACAGTAAATGCAGTACAAGGAGGAGAAGCTGATTTAAAGTATGTTGCATGTTGTCAGCACTGCAGATACCGGCAAAATTTCAGCTGCAAAAATATTCATGGATCAATTTTTAGTTTGGCATAAGAAATACATAAACTCCTTCTTTTGAGTGTAAAAATGAAACACGAATCACCAACTATAGCTATGTGTGGTCAGAACTGTCACTCCTGTTCCTACAGCAGAGACAGCCTATATCCTGTTTATTTGCTTCTTTTCACCAATATACAAAAATAAGGAAGATGAAGTACAACTAAAGGCTGGTGGGTCTGATCCTACATGTTTTATTAAAGGAGCTAAATCTACTGGAAGACCTTTTGTATCATTTCATCTATGAAATCCAAGTTAGAAACTTGTGAGTGCTCTATGTTTTATTGTCTCATTCTCAGGATAACTTCTTGTCTTTTTGGCACTGTCCATTCTCCACGGTCCACCATTTGTTTTAGTGATGGTTTTCATCTTATTCTACAGTTGAATTAAGTGCAAGATGCTGTTCTAACCTGTACACTGAGAGCAAAGACTGAACTTCATCGCATTTTACAACATTACCGTGAGAGGCTTGCTTAGTTGAAAAATTGGACTCTCTTCTGGGGTCAGCAACAAATACCCAGCAGAACCAAAAATGCGTTCTTTATTTTTCAAGCTGCTATTTTCTCCTTCGTAGTTATATGTATTTTACGAGTTTACAAGACAAGACAGATGAAAAGGCTCTTTGCTGCTGCAAATTGAAATTGAAGGCGAGTTCCTACTGACATGGAAAGTTCTGGTGGCTAAATGAAAAATACATGTTATGGGAGTTCAAACTCCCATAGGTTAACTTCCAATATAAATGACATTAAGGGATGTTGAATGTTATATTACAGAGCAAGTGACACTGAGTAACACAGAGAAATAAGAAATATAAGAGCAGAGTTTTTCATATTACCTTCAAAGCACATCAAAATTTCTCAAATGCATCAGAACACTTTTAGATTCCACTCTTGCAAAAATGCTCAATGAATTTTGGCCATACCAGCTCTGTCATAGCACTCTGCATCAAACTAGTTCTCTTGACTACAGAAATCTTCTGTAAGATCTTCTGTTGATAAGGCAGAGAGAATGAAGGGGAAAAAAATTATACATTTTTCCTAGTATTTCCCGCTTCTGAAAAAGCTTTCTTTACAAAAAGACATATTACAAGAAAGGAATCCATAGGACCTTTATCAGAAAGAAATAATTACTTCCTGAATCCTTTGTTTTACTAAGATTCTAATCTCTCTAATGGTTTTAAGTTTTTGCTCCACTAAATCTGGCACCGATATGGGCTACTGGCTAGGGATTTTTATCACAGTCTCTTTGCCAAGTTATGAGAAATTTATAGCTCAGCCAAACACTCTTCACCTTCTTCTATTAGCTTATCTTTAAAAAGTCTTTGCAAAACAAGTAAATTGACTAAGTGTAATGTATGCCCTTGTATATCTCTGTGGCTCCATTAGAAAAAAAAAGAACACTTTGTTTACATTAAGGAACATATGTAATATATATATATATGATGCATATATATTTTAATATGTAATATTCACACACAGATTATACATTTGGGCAGGTTTTGCCATATTGCTAATAATGTTTGGAGCTTTTGGCAGCATAGGATAGTATTTGTATAGCTCAAAAAAGACCTGAATAAGCAGTCAAAAAGTGAAGAAAGTTCAATGATTTAGACTGAGAGTGTCTACAGATTTGAGTCCTTTTACTGAGTTTTGGGTTGATTTTTAATCTTCAAGAAATGTAAAATTGGAACTTCCTCTGAAATTCAAGAACTAAAAAAGCATAAGGAAAAAACCCCAAATTTCTTATTAATGGAATCTGCAGATTAGTTACAATCAAAAATCACTTCTGTGTGTGTGTATTGCTCATTTGCAGTATTAGGGTTTATTTGTAAGGAGAAATTAAGGCTTGTTGCCAACACTACTTTGTTTCTGTATTTCAAAAAGAAATCTGTGATTCTAAATAGATAATACACTACCTAAGACATTATCATAAACAGCTTAGCTCTCATCAAGCAATGGCTCAAAATTATAATACAAAGCAAATTGATGTCAGTTTTGCTTTGACATCATTGTGGTAAGGGATCACCTTTTACTGATACTGTATAATAAACTCAGCAAAGTATTTTCAGATGTAACCAAGTGTTTTGATAGTTACTTGTAGAACAACTTTGCTCTGAGTTACATTTATCTCTCCATTACATTTGCCTGAATAATGGAGAACATAATTTGACATTTGTTTCTAATATGAAGTTTAGAGAATCTGAAATAGTAAATCAATTTATCAGAAAAAACACATCGTTCAAGATATTACATAGTTTCAAGTTTGTTTTCAGCCTATGAAAACTGTTTCTTATTTATGCAGTTTTTTAAAATGGATGCAGATTCCAAGACAAAGTATCTTAAATATATAAAAAGGTGTCATGGTGCAACAAATACTTTCCTCAGATATACGGTTTTAAACACAGTGGAATACATGAAGAAGCAAAATGCGGAAAAATGGACAGAGAGACAAATTTTATTTCAACTAAAGTTGAGATAAAACTGTCAGTACTTCTCTGGGCAACATTCTAATTATATCACAATTATTTTTTCCCTTAAAAATAAGGGTGTTAGCCAAACTTAGAATTCAGATTATCTCAAGTTTATCAATACTGAACAAGTCAAATGATGATTTAACTGAAGATATGTTTTCAGAAATAATATCATTTTATCATTTTCACCCTTCCTAGTGTAATATACCACTGCCTCAATTAAGCACAGCCAAAATAGTAAGTACAAATCAATTAAAATGATATTTAATTCTTTGTGCTTGGGACTGTAAAATGAAACTCACATGTTCTTCATTTGGATTTGTAATCCTTAAAAAAAAGCACAACTGCATGTAAGTAGCTCTTTCAGGTAATTGAATTATAAAAGCATGGCCAAGTTCCCTAGTCTGGGTGTGTGCTTCTTTCACAGTCATATACCAGAGAGACCTCCTGCCCCAAATCCTCCACACCAGAAGGGAAACCAGATCAGGTAAGACACACAATATTTTCCAGCTGGTCCCTTGCCTGTGAAACAGGGAGATCAGCACAGTGAAGTGCCTGAAGGATATCCCACCAGGTAAACAGGGACTCAGCCCTACATAAATGCAATTAATTGAGACATCAAATCCTCCACTGAAGAGAAAACTCTTTTGAGGGGCTATTATACATGGTAACCTAGGACAGAAGCAGCACTGTTTATTGCTCTCCTGGAAGAAAGAAGTCCTTTGAGAAGGAATAGCTATGGACTTGGAAAAGTACAAAATAATGGTCCTAGAACCACAGAGTATTTGAGCAATAAATAATGAACATATTTCCTGTTTCTAGAGATATCTTATGTAACATCTCTGGGTTAATTCATAGCATTTTAAGGGCAGTGGCAAAACAGCTTCCCCAGCACTTCCCCTGAATATAAACAGAGAGAAATTTGCTATTCTCTGCAACTTCCAAACTGTGCTTGTGTGTACTAGACAGACATTTCTCTTTGATGTGAAATAATATGAAGGAGTTGGAGATGAGGAATGAAAATGGAACTAAAATGTCATCATTTGGGTCCAATGGTTTCATTATAAAATCTTTTAAACTTTTTGACAATGCTGATCAGTCTTGCTGTTTTCAAAAGAAGCTGTAGCATTTAAGTGCTGCAGTCAACACAGGCCCTGCTGAAAATGCTGAGTATGTAACTCTCATATCACTTCAAGTTTTGAGAAGCTTTTTCCTGCAAATGGAGAAATAATACAGTTCAAGAGAACTGTGTTCGCATACCAAAGGCAGAATTCTAGAATGGCTGCATTTGATCCTGTATTTGTAGCTGTCCTATGACATGATGATGGGTGAAATGTTTCACAGGCACTAATATCTTTTGAGTCCTAAAGAGAATGGCATACTTAATCACCTTATGTGATTTCAAGACATGTCCCCTTCTATCATTCAACTAAACACTTGCATTTTCAGAAATCCACAGTCCTTCTTTAGGACCTGCAGTCTTCAAGAGTGACTCTGAGTGAAGCCATTAGCACCCTTCCAGGATGCACCTCCAAGTAACAAGTTGTTAGTGGTGTCACTGGCAAAATCAGACCAGAAGAGTCCCAGCTCTTTTGATCTAGTAATAGGAGCACAATCCCCATAGTCCTACAGGAGGGAATCTCCTTCTTCAGTGACACATCCTAAAGCAAATATACAGGGCAATGGATGCTGTGAGTTGCTTGTAAGAATCTATATTGCCCCAGGGGGAGCAGGCAAGTGCTGGTGCTATTTGCATTCTGCTGGCAGTCCCACAACTTCAGAGAGCTTCTCTCAGGCTGAATTCATTTCCATCTGAGGAATTACATGCCCAGGAATTATATCCTTTATACTTCTGAGGTAAGAAAAGCAGTGGGAAATAACAAATACAGTTCCCCTCTTCTACACATTACCTTACTGAATGGTGATGTCCCCTTTATTTCAGGGGTGCTCCTATATACTCTAGGACATTGGATCTTGGTATTGTATTTAAATTGTAGGCAGTGAGTCTACTATTTCTGAAAACAAGAGGAAAATATGGGATCATGGAGGTTACTCCTTATCAGAGAATTAAAAAATTATAATACTGTAATCTTTTAATTAGACATTGTCAAGTTGAGTTCACTTTTCATTTGTACAATTACATATCTTTAACCAGAACTGACATAATTGTTAACAGATGTTAAGTCTGTGTTTTTAACAGCACTGCAAATTCCTTCACGTTGCTACCTGTGCATTATGGAGACTAATGGAACTGAGGCACACTAAAGGTTTTTTCATAAACAACATTAGATTTACATCTGCAAATCTTGCTCTCAGTCTCTGAGCAACCAGATTTGCAGTTGTCTCACACATTAGAGCACTCTACTAATTTTCCTTTCCTTTTCTAAAAATAAGCTAAAGTAGGGAAAAATAATTCTGAATTAGGGATTCCTTTTTTTCATACATAATCACAGTGTGGATTGACATCCTTAGAGCCATCCACCAAACTGACACTTCAACTAAGGGAATAGATATTGGTGTATAATAATAGCTGCTATAGTCCACAGGCAAGAGACTTAAAGAAACTATTACTTCTTCAAACTCTGGAGGCACTAAAGTTGTTTTCTGAAATAAGTAGAAGAGATGAAATGCATTAGGTTAAGAAAATTTTCCCTATTTTCATTCTGATGGTTGGCAAAGATGGATTCACTTGAGGCATCATGGTAACTCTGGCTCAGGAAGAAAGCAAGAAAAGATGATTTTAGCCTAACATTTAAAATCCTTTCTAAGCATACAATTACTGAAAAGAAGGCTTTCTATTCAGGGTTTGAGTTTTAGGCTGCCTTGACTACGAACGCTATCAGTTTTCATATCAGCACAAGATGCAAATTACAGAATTTTAGTATTTGTGTACAATGTCCATTCAATGCTCATCAAACTAAAATTGATTAATTTCTACCAGAAACTCTGAATTTGGAGTAATGGTACCCCAGGGTTGCAGGAATCTTTTGGTGTGCTTCTCCATGGAGGAAATCACAGAGCTTATTTTTTCTCACAGAGTCTTTGTGAAAGGCTAACATATAAAAAATAGCACAGCATACTTTCATATAACGATTAAGGAGGAGGGTGGTAGAGAGAAGATATTCAAGTTTCAGGCAACTAAGGTTGCTAAAAGCCCTGATTTAGCTTTTATTTACCATGATTAAACCAGAGCAAGGTGTTTGCCTGCTGAGTGTTATGACAGGCTGCCAGCCTTCGCTCTGTATTAGGCAAAGATAAATAAAGGGAAAGATGGAGCAGATTCTCCAGGAAACTATGCTAAAACACATGGAAAACAAAGAGGTAACTGGTGAGATCCATTATTGCTTTATGAAGGGGAAATCATGCCTGAATTGGCAACCTTCTGTGACGAGGCCACAGCATCAGTGGATAGAGCAGAGCAACTGACATCATCTACCTGGACTCATGCAAAGGGTTTGACACTGTCCTGCATGACATCCTTGTCTCCAAATTGGAGAGACATGGATCTGATGGATGGACCACTCAGTGGAAAAAGAACTGGCTGGATGGCCGCACTCAGAGCTGTGGTCAATACCTCATTGTCCACGTGGAGCCCAGTGATGAGTGGTGTCCCTCAGGGGTCACTACTGGAGCTGACATTGTTCAATTTGTTTGTTGGTGACAGGGACAGTGGGATTGAGTGCACCCCCAGCAAGTGTGCTGATGGCACCAAGCTTGTGTGTGTGACAATGCCCAGCTCTCACCAGTGTGGTGTGGTCAGCATGCCGGAGGGAAGGGGTGTGCCATCCAGGGGTTCAGAGGGGCCTTGACAAGCTTGAGAGGTGGATCAGCATGAACTTCATGAAATTCAGCAAGACCAAGTGCCAAGTTCTGCACCTGGATCGTGGCAGTACCAGACACACCGGCAGGCTGAGTGGAGAGGTGACTGAGAGCAGCTCTGCAGAGAAGGCCTTGGGTGTGTTGGCTGATAAAAACTCAGCATGAGCCAGCAGTATGAGAAAAGGTGGCCCTGGGCTGCATTAAAAGCAGTGTGGCCAGGGTGAGGGAGGTGATTCTGCCCCTTCACTCTGCTCTTCTGAGATCCCACCTGGAGTGCCGCATCCAGCTCTGGTGTCCCCGGCATAAGGACATGGAATGGTTGGAGCAAATCCAGAGGGCCACAAAGGTCGTAAGAAGACTAGAGCACCTTCCCTACAAGGACAGGCTGAGTAAGTTGGAGCTGTTCAGCCTGGAGAAGAGAAGGTTGCTCTGAGACCTCCTAAAAATCACAAGAAAATAGCAAAGGATTACTATTACAATTATAGACTGAGTTTTCTATGAACCAAAGTGAATCTTGAAGACACAGTTATTCTTGTAATAAGCCATTAAAAGTCACATTAGGGTGGTTTCTTGAAGCATTAAAAGGAAAATGTTTATCCTTGTGCTTGCACATGGAACAGAGAAAGCACCGAGACCTGAGGACTTTCGTAAGCAGTAAATAAAAACTGATTGCATATTTTCATCACTAAAACTTTCACTAGGAGTAAGTAATTAAGGTTTTGCTCGGTAGTTTTATTGAAAATGATCTAGTTGCTCTAAGTGAGACTGCATGGTATATTCTGCCTCAGGAGAACTCCTAAGGTAAGTGTCTGAGTCATACTGATGGGAAGAAAAAAGGGGTTCTTAAAGCACAGCAAGAAGAAAATTAATTAGTAATGCAGAGCCATTGTAATGACAATAAGTGAAATAACTTTAACACCGGAAGAAGAAGCTTTTGCTGAAGCCTTGCAGGTATGATTTTCTCCTCTGGTGAAGCCTGGCAAGATGGTGCCATTAAGAGGTGTCTGGCTCTCAGCTTTGCAGGCCTTGAATCCTGCAGCGTGAACACACTGCCTGCTGATCTGCCTTACTACACTACAGAGCTTGTCAAATATCAAATACACTCATAGCAGAGCCACTTGCTCTCCACTCTAAGCAGAAGGATGGCTGTGGACATGAACTCTTGGCTCCTTTTCACAGACAGGGATGCAATCTCTGTTACTGCACAACTCCTGAAGTGTTTTCCACAATCTCCTGCCTACTAAAACATGGGGGTAAGGTCGAGGTGAGTCTGATTTATCATTGAATCATTTGTAGGGAAAAAAAAAAGGACTTGTAATTTCTGCTATTATAAATAGCCATGCAGTGTCGAACCTCCACAGATTGCATTTGATACACTACTACACAGGCACCACACTTTGTCACTAACTACAGCAACAAAGAATTTATCAATTACTTTAGATTTCCACAAAAAAACCAGCACAGATACAGTAATTGCTATGATTAAAACAACTACCTGGATTTTTACTCTTCTGTTGTGCTGAATTACTTATGTAAGGGTTGTCATATTTGGCTTACAATCTTGCTAGACTTTCAGGCTTAGTATCATCTATGTTTTTGTCTCAAGACAGAAGAAACTTAACTCTAATGCTAATTGTGAAAGAAATCCTCCAAAAAACAAATGGGTTATGGCCACTTTGCCATCCTGAACCTGTGATTAAGGCAGCTGTCAGAATGAGATGCACCTGCTTCCATGGAAAGAATCTTTTTACGGCTGTTGATTCTGAAGCTGAAAGAGGATACCAAGAGAAAGTTTGGTGTCCACTGAGGTGGGCTCATTTTTCAACTGACATTATTGCTTGAGAAAAAGAGCAGTTGAAGGGAAATAAATGACCAATTATAGGGAAAGCTAAGGTTAGGGAAAGTCAAAGAATCTCAAGATAGGAACAGGGACTTAAATACCAGTTTGTAAGAGAAAGAGGAGTAACAGTATTGCTAAAATCGAATGTTATTCCCTAAGATACAGGGATTTTAAATTTTTGTAAGTGGGAATAATTTTATCCATCTCTTCTGTGTTTCTGTGACAGAATGAACAGTGGGATCCCTGATTCTTATTGCTGTTAATTGGTGTAACTCCATGGAGAGAAGCATAATTTTGTCTATATCTGTTGGGCCATGAGACAGAGAAAATCCCCTTTTCCCCACTCCACAGAATCAGTCAGCTTCTCCCTGAGGCAATCTCCTTCCTCAGCAGTACAGTTCCTCTGCTCATGCTTTTTATCTTGCATTTGCTAACTTTGCTTGAGATGGGTGCAAAGGAGATTATGATGGGTAACTAACAGGCAAAACATCAGAAGCAAGCTTTGCAAAATACACATTTTCAAAGTCAGTGTGGTGGGTTTATTCTTAAATACCTCTTAAATATTTTATATAGATACCTGGAAGGAGCATTTTTTCATTACAGTTTTATAATTATAATATGATATTAAAGACTGTCTTCCTTTCTCAGGCAAAATTCTGAGTTGCAGATGATCTGCTAGAATGAGATGTGCTACATTTGGCTTTTATTGCGCCATAACATAGGCAACAAAATACAAAAAGCCTATAATGAAACGTTACACAAAAAAGACACAGACCTTAAGGTGACAAAACCAGGAAATATGTAATAAGCCATGTGTCATGCTGCTGCAGCTGTTTCACCTCTTACCAATTTTCACCGTCTATAAAATCTTGGAAAGCACCAGATGTTTAGGGGAAGTTGTCCCAGTCTCCCTAGCTTTGAAAGTAGAGGCAAGATTTATTAGTGCTATATATATGTGATTTCAGTCCTGACTTCTATATTTATAAACTAGGTGAAATATGCAACACATCCTGTTCTCAAACAGCCCATTTACTTTCTTCTGCTCCTCTTCATGTGCAGATCTTGGCTGTTGCTGGACCATTGCTGTAACTACAGAACAGTATCAGGACATGCAGTCCAAACTACAGGATTTACTCAGTTACTGACAAACATATCTGAGAGTTTTCTCCTAGTACCAACTTCTGTCAAAACAACCTTGCAATGCACAGATTATGAACTAAGCAAAACTATCTTGTGTTTGAATATGCACTAACATTTGGGATTCCTGCCTAGGCAGAGGCTGTTAATGCACAAAATTATCTTTTTTTTTTTGCTAGTGCATGGTTCCTAGTATTGGAACAGGGATAGAACTGCTCATGCATAATTTCCAATCTTTCATAGCTCAGCGGTGCTGTAAAATGCTGCTGTTTGTTTTAATTCAGTGCATAGAAGTTTTGTTGTGTTTACCACTAAGGGAATTGCATGTGTTATTAGAAAGCCTGTGACAGCTGTAAGAGACAGAGACAACTTGCCTCATTTCAATCTTTCATAAAGGAAGGACCCTCATCTTTAGCAAAGCTGTCAGAGGCCTGAAAAATGGGATAAAACAGAATTCCTTTTCCAAACACATGAAAATCTCTGTATCTCTTCTATTTTCTTCCCCATACCCATAAAGTTACAGAGAGGAAGCTGTATAGTTAGAAGAAAGAGGAAATATGATTTGATGTATTTGTACTGTATACTGCCTTGTTATCACTGATCTGTAGGGATAATTGCATCGTAGCCTGCCTGACATGGTATTTAGTAAATCAGCACTATGTTTTAACATAACATACAAGCTTTCATGCAGTTTTTGTTTTCTGAGAGCAAGAACAATCAAAACCAGAGAGACATTGATGAACACAAGGGCTTTGCAGCAAAGACTCCGAAAGTCTGAATCTGTAAGCATTCCCACACTTTCCAACACATCTCACCATGCCCAGCACTCTCACTGAATTTAAAGCAACAGAAAAGGAAATCTTCTCTTAACACCTCAAACCTTAACTTCCAGCTTTTGATTTAAACAGGTGCTTGCCTTAATAAAAACCCTGTTGTTTATTTTAGTTCAAACATTTGAGGGTTTTTTTCCTAAAAGCCTACTTTTTTTAAAAATCAGAATTAGTGACATTTCAGCACTTGCTTATTCTTCAATGACAGAGAAAGTAGCTTCTGCAATGTCTATAACAGGTTAGCATTGTTTTCCCAGCAGCTCCTACTTAGCTTTCTGATGACGACCAGATTCTCCTTTTCACTCCAGTAATCCCACAGGTATCCCTCCATGCAGCACTGTTTCTGATGTCAACTCCTTTAACCAGTACAAGAGACTGGGAAGGCAAGTGTATCTGCATCATTTGTTTAATATTGTTGTTTGCATGCTATTTTTATAGCACGCTCAATGCTCGTTTTCACTTTTCATACTCTGATTCATTTTTCATCCTGTTTTCTTCTCCCTATCTATCTTGCACTGCTGAGTAAAGCAAAAATCCATGAATGAGTCAGAGTCAAATTTTCAAAGTCACATTGGTCAGTGGGGTTTGAAATTAAAGAGAATGAGATTGCTTATGTTTTATCTTTCCAAAAATAGAAAACAAATTTCCTTTCTTTGGCTGCAATAAAGAAAGTTTTATCCCATTTTTTCCAGCTGCATTTATTTTTCTGAAATCCAGTCTAGACTATGACGCTCATTAGTGTCTAGGGTAACTAGCTGTTTCCATTCCTTCCATATTGCCATCAGCCTTGTCTAATTGTCATCCTATCCTATCCTATCCTATCCTATCACCAAAAGCAACCTAAAAGTAATATTTCTTGTTATATGTTACTCTTCTGGGAGGGTGTTTTTTTGGTTTTTTTTTGTTCTGGGTTTTGGGTTCTCTTTGTTGGCTGTTTTTTTGTTTTGCTTTATTTTGCTACAGGATAGCTGAATGACTCTTGAAGGGAGATTTCTTTTTTGTTTTATTCTTAGTTTATTTGAGTGAAGAATTATGTGAATAAAACCATAGGAGCAGTTTTTCTTAAATACATATTCTATGCTCCATTCTAACATTGAGTTGCATGCCTGGTACTTTCTATTCAGTATTCTCCCTTCACTGGCAGGGAGAAAATAGCATATTTTAAGAAAGAATGAGGAATTAGTAATTTCTCATGTATGTAACTTTTGAAGGTTTTTGCCTATATACTACCAGAATTAAGAACAGCAGCTGTTGTGATTTATGTTGACTGGATGTTATACAATGTTATTATCTTCTCAGCTTGCAAGAGCCTAGTTTTCAGCTGTAATACATACTATTTTCTGCCATGTTAAGCTTGTTATCAAATCCTCAACCAAATCTTTCTCAACATTTCACAGAGCATGTAATAATTCAGCTCATGAGCTGTAACACCACACCATTCCTTTGGAAGTATGAAATGTGAAAAATGACTGGCTTAGGGCAGGGCAAGCAGTCATTTCTTACTGCAAGCCATTAAGTTCAATTAGAAAGTGAGTTGCATCTGCAGTTGCTTCATTCTGAATATTGACCAACAGTGTCTTCTAACCTCACAGAACTCTGAAGAGATTTGCTATTACCAGAGTTTCCTTTCACTAACATTTAAACTCTTCTTACCTATGAACAGATTCCACTCAGTATCCAAATCAGCCTGATTTGCTAGGCAGCCCTTCATTACATTGAGGCAATAGTTGTTGCAAGGTTTCACAGTGGGAAGTCCTCTGCAGTAAGGGCAGTACAACATCTTCATTAACGCTCGGATGCACCCTGGGGTGGGACTGACCTGCAGAGTTTAAGGCAGGGAAAGAAAAAGAAAAAGGAGGAAATCAATCTCCTGTTCTGTGAATTTCGGGATGGCTGAGATTATGCCTCTCAAGCAGTAAGTGCAGAAGGGGCAATTTGTGAAAAGAGCTCAACCCTTAATAACACCCTCCTGTAAGACTAATCGATTCCTGCCAATTACCTTCATTTAGCACAGCAGCGACTTTCAGGAATGCAAAAATCAACACTCCCTTACTGATAGCAGTGCTTGCCTCCCCAGCCCTCCCACACAAAATCTGCTGGAAAGCGAAGGAAAAACATTCAGGGAATCAGCTGGGTAGTAACTGACTGATCCTAACATGGAGGATCCTGAGGATACTCCTCACTCTTCCTATGTAAGCTAGAACTGTCAGTCACACCGGCACTGGATTAAAATCTCCTCTTTATCAAAGCACAGTAAATCCAGGATAATCTTGACGGTCTCTATAAATTCCAAACTGCACCATGACAAAGGGATATCATTCTGTTTTCAGACAAAAATACCCTTCTGTCTTCTCAGACAAATTCATAAAGAGATCAGACAGGGTTTGTTTGGGGTTTTTAATTTTTTTTGTATGCTTTCAATATCTGAAGTGACAAAAAGCATTACAGACAACAGTCTAATGCATTTCAATTTACATATCAGTATGGCATGTCTGCACATGGTGAACTTTTCTGTATTTAATTGTCTAATCTCAGACTTTAAAAGTTGTATGTACTAGTAAAATATACATTTTCATGCCAAAGTTTCTAACTTGGATTAAAAGTGAACACTAGGTACTACTCACATTAGCATCTTGTCACGGTGCAGTGGAGCACAAGTTTCTCGTGCTGGAGTGACAATCTAGAGCAATGACAAAGGACTGCAGGTTCCTCAGTGATTTCAAAATTCCTGGACAGGAGATTGCAAAGCAATGGCACTCCTTTCACTCAACCTGTTGGTTTATGAATAAATGCAACACTACTGATATGAATTTGAAGGGATTAAACTGTTTTTCCATAATCATGGTAACTTGTGCTGAAAGCATTGCTGCACTATAGTGGAACAGGCTGAACTGATTGATGTCATTTGTATCATCAGGATTGTAATAAAATTGTGTTTCTTTTCTTTTTCTCTTGAATTTGTTTCTCCCTTTTTGATGTTAAATCATTGATTTTTAGAGAACATACTCTTTACACAGGACATTTTTACATGAAAATAGTTCTGAGATATAGCACATGCTTCTGAATATGCTCAGAGGGGATTTTTGCCTTAATTTCCTAGGGAAATGCACTTTACTAGCACAACACTGATGGTATGTGTGAAGGTATATGTATCCATCCTTTTCCAATAGCTTTTGAACCATCAGCCACTTTCAATCAAATTTGACTGAGCACTTCAGTTCTCAGTACATTAGGATCCTACACACTATTTCTTTTTAAATAGACAGCTGAGGAAAAGGAGAGAGGTTCTATTATTGAGGCCTTTACTGAGGAAAAGGGTGACACAAGAGGTCAGTTCCTCACAGATATCAAAGGATCCACGTTGAAAATGATGCTGTGAATGACCCACTGGTTAGAAAAAGCACACGGGGAAACTTTCGACAAAGGAAAACGCAGAAAATCCAGATTCAAAAGAAGGTGTATTTTACTATTTTTATTGCTCAGAACTACTTTTTAGAGTCACTTATCCAGCTGCTGTATACCTCCAAACCTAGAACAGGTCAATTTTTACAAAAAGACTAGCACCAAAGCAGGAAGCAAGCAGAATATGTATATTTACAGTCAACAACAGAATCTTCAAATTTACATTGAAATTGCTGCTTAAAGTCATAGATTATATCTATCTGTGAGTACTGAGAGTTTTATCAGCTAGGTTCCTTTCATGCTTAACGTTATGCTTCTTCCCAGTTCCAGTAGCCTTGTCAACGCCAAGTCATCAGCACTAGTTGGCCCCTAAATTCAGTTGGAATCCACATGTTCTCCCATCCACACCTTCCCAAATCCACTTTGGTACTTGTGCTGACATATACCTATAAGATCTTGATCTTACACAGAAACTTCCTGTCAATATAATTCTTCAAAAGCATATCTAAAAGTCAGAAGACAATCCCTGTCTTCATGTTATATATTACCTTTCTTATATTGTCTTTATATAAAAGAAAAATCATCAGTAACTAAGTGAGCCTTATTTTATAACAAGTGCAGTCTGGGAGGAAACTAGCTATCATGCCTTTACTCTGCCAGAGATCCAGATCACGTCTCAGATCTGCTGGGACAGAACCCTAAAGGCTGGTTAGAGTATCCATTTACACAGGCCCTGAGAATCTTGAATTCTTGTAACATTACAGAACTGCTTTAACAGAGTACTTCCCATCACAGTCCACTGTGAAGTAGTCAGGGTAACTTCCAACCACTCAAAAAGAATGAGCAGGACCCAGGTGTCTCACATCTTGTCTGAATGTCTTAATATTTCCCATACAAAATGATGGCATCATTAACAGCATTTTACAAGAAAGAAAGTTGCTCTGCTTATGTTAGGAGTGAAGTAATATGCTTTTTTAAGAGAAGAAGCCAAGAGGTGAGCCCAAGCAAAAAGCAGATGGAGGTTTCTACAGAAGCCTCTGTCATACTGTTTATATCAGCATCTGACTTATCTACGTCATCTTCTGACAAAGACTAACACAAGCAGATCCTTGCTGATCAAGCTGGATGTTGCACAACTTGGTTTCGGAATATGCTGCACTGGTGACATAAAAGAGAAGCACAGATGATGAATTGCTGTGCCTGCTGGCTTACATTCACTTTGCTTACTGCTTGCACCTTCTGCTCCAAGCTGGCCACATCCCATACTACCGCATTGTGTTGGCACTACATCTCCTCTGGGTTCCGCTTAGTGCATGAGTGACTAAAATACACGATTATTATTTTGTGTGGTTTTCTTCAGCTCAAAGTGTTCAGAACAATAGGAGTCAGTTGCACAGGCAATGAGAGTAAACGGAAGCTAAAATATAATGCTGTGTGTTTTGAAGTGAGACCGAAGGTTTCATAGTGCTTAGACTATACTCTGCTTAGCATTGAAAGAAGGGAGGGGACCACAAGAAGACATCTTCCTGCAGGTCTCCGGAGGCAGTGTCTATCCTGCCAAAAGTGTATTGAACAGAGAGAGACAGGTGGAGAGGTCCAGAACACTTCTGTGAAGAGGGCTAACAATTAAGCTGTGACCCAAGCAAGGGGGGAGTCCCCTTCTCAATCCTGCTCCATATTCACCTGTCACTTGGCAGTACTGATGTACCTTTAGGTATCCAAACTGTGGCTCAGGGAAATATTAGCAGCAGCATAGCTACTTTAGAAGTCTGAAGGCTAAAAGTTAAATGCTGTATTACAGCAGTTAAGTGCCTTTCTGAACCTAGTCTTCAGTGAGCAGCCAGGTTTCAGTTCTCAGCTTCAGTTGTTTTTTCTGTACCTTTACTTTCAAATAATACAGTTAGGTCTTTTTCTTCTCTCAAAAGCAGCTGAATTATCTTTCATGCAAAAAATAATCAAATTTTGCTCCAAGATTCTGTAATCTTGATAAGAGCTCAAATATAATAAAATATCCATCTTAGAGTGAGAGTATTTCAGAAAGCTATGAACTCATGAAATCTGGAGATTATCACAGAAAGTTGATTCTCAACCACCTTTTTGCTGCTGAAAAAATGCTATAAAATGCATTTTCAAAGACCATTTCTCATTTCCATCTTAAAAAAAGTAAAATTCAGAGTCTCTCACATCTAAGTACTTTTCTGCAGACCAACCAAAAAGCATTAATTTCATTCAGAGGTATACAAAACCTTAAAACCTGCATTTCCTGAGGAGACCTGTTCCTCAGCTCAGGAGTTTCAATGTTTTTTCTGTAAGTAACATTTGCGGATAGGTACAGATTGATTTTTTTCTTTTTTGTCTTTTAAAACACATTGCAATTGGCTCTACAGTAAGGTAATCGCAGCAGAGAAATTTGCATAGACTTCGAAGTTTAGAAATAACTGGTTCATACGTAAATCATACAAATCAGTCAGATCACACTGAATGACATAACTGGGGAAACTGCTAGAGAGGAGTCATTAATTATAGCATGCTGTCTCCCTGACTGACTAGGACAGATTCACTTTAGCGTAAGCATACGTGCAATACAACACATCAGAAAAGTGCCTTTCTGAGCTTTGATTGAGCCTAGTAGCTCCAGGACATGTCACATTACTGCATTTTGTAACATTTTCTGACAGCTTCAGCTTTATCTAAATGCATGGCTTTGCATACATGCAAAACCTCCAAAAAGCAATATTCTTAAGAGCATCATTACTGAACACTTTTTTCCCTCCTTCAGAAAGTCTAGGAGGAATATTATTTCATCTAGAAGACAGATTTTGCAATGGTGAACTTGCAAATGTAAATAATTGAGGAGAGAACTTCTTTGGGTAAAAGCCAGGAAACACAGCATTTGCACACTGCTTTGTTATGTATTTGACCTGTTTTTATAATCAAAATCTTTGGCTTTGTCAAGTATACAAACACAAATCTTTTTTTTCTGATACAAAAAATCAGACAAACTGATTAAACAACTGGTCACCTTTAGAAGGACCAAACATGTTCAGATATGGTTTCTCTACTTTTATTTATAGGAGATTTCTTACCAAAGTAGTTGGCATACATTGTCTGGTAATAAAGTAGGTGTGTTCTTCCAAAGTTATACTGAATGCACTTAAACTCACAGAATAAGTCCATACACCACACTTAGGTCCAGATCCTGTCATTTCTTGGAATAAAATAAAATCTGTTAAATATGAGCAGAATTAATCACTACTGAGACCACATCAGGGAACTCACATACTTCCTACGTTTCTTGTGCACCCAAAGGAACTACTCCTGTTTGAAACCACAGAGTCACTCCTTAGCATGAAGACCTTGTGGGAGAAACTGCTGGGAGGAACCAGTCAATTTCTAGCCAATTGGGCAAGGAAGTAGAGACTCTTTAAAAATGCCTTTACACTAGAACAACCCATAGTTTGAAGGAGAAGAGGATTTTATTTTATTTTTCACAAGCTTTAAAAATGCCTTAAAAATCAGACTGCTGGATTAAAACTGGAAATTTCTGCTTCCTTCCAATTTGGTGTTCAGGATGAGGGTGAGGTATATTCCTGCAAGCCCACGTAAATGGTCCATAAGTGGAGAGAATTTTGAAAGGAATGCCTGTCTTTGGCACTTGAGTATTGGCTAAATCATTCAGCTTTCCATTCAGCAAGCTGATGTGTGTCCAGCAGAGGCATGGTGCACTGTCTGAGAAATTGAGGTATTGGCATCCTTAAATTATTTTTTTGATCTCTGTGCAGTCCATCTACTTAATGACAGAAAAAATGAGTAAGTTTCCCAAGTATAATTTTATTCACAGCCTAATTATCTCAAGAGTTTATACAGGACTAGAATCACAGAATCATAGAATATGTTGAGTTGGAAAGGACCCATCAGGATCATTGAGTCCAACTCCTGTCCCTGCACAGGGCATCCCCAAGAGTCACACCATGTGCCTGAGAGCATTGTCCAAATGCTTCTTGAACTCCCTCAGGCTTGGTGCTTTGACCACTTCCCTGGGGAGCCTGTTCCAGTGCCCAACCACCCTCTGGGTGAAGAACCTTTTTCTAATATCCAACCTAAACCTCCCTGCCACAGCTTCAGGCCATTCCCTCGGGTCCTGTCACTGGTCACCACAGAGAAGAGATCAGTGCCTGCCCCTCCTCTTCCCTCATGAGGAAGTTGTAACTGCAATGAGGTCTGCCCTCAGTCTCCTCCAGGCTGAACAGACCAAGTGACCTCAGCCACTCCTCATACGGCTTCCCCTCAAGGCCCCTCACTATCCTTATGTAATAAAATGCTTATGGATATGGCCAGGTCAGAGTTTTAACTTGCATAAATTAGAATGTCTTGACTAACTTCAAGAAGTCTCCTTACCTGCTTTTACCAGAAAGCTAATCTGTGGAGAACTTCATGGTACAATTCTAGGGATTCCTGTCCCAAAATCCTCCACAGTTTAATTCTAGCATTGCTATCAATTATTCTATTTAAAATCAAAGGGAACATAAGGATTAGTGGTTCAAGCTTGTGATTTCAGAAAAGAAGGAAAAAGAAAAAACCTTTAATTAAGAATTGCATTCAGTGTACTAGAACTGAGGAAATTTCTCCTAAGCACAAACCCCATAATTTCTGATCACCCATCATAACAGTGATGTAACCAGGATCAGACTGAGATGTATCATGAAGTACATTTTATAGGGCACACAAGATTATTAGAAACCTTTGGATCACACATCCTAAGAGCTTTTTCTTTCACCCTTAATTAACTTCAGGACAATGACTAAACTTCAGCCCAATCAGTGACTATTTTTTGCCATATAGCTTTGACATTATCTCCTCCACGTTACAATTACTCCCTATTGATTTTTTCTGTTGTTTGTTTTTACTGGGAAAAGCAGGTAAAGCTTAGCTGGTAATGATGGTTTTCTTCCTTTTGCTCTTTCTTTTCTTCAAAGAAGATCTGCTCACTTTTGGATCCAAGTAATTAAATTTTCTTTTTCTCCATATTTTGGCTGTTTTCATGAACACTGTATTATTGCTGATTTAATTTAATAGTCAAGGTATCAAGAAAGTTCTTTTCAGCAGATTTCAGCTAAAATTATGTCTGTATGTATCCAATTAGAACTACATAGAAATATTCACAAGATTTTGAATGCTCTTTTGAAGTACTTCTCATTGCTTCAGACTGGCTCATAGAAGCTAAGACCTCAGTTCGCTACTTTTATAGCACAATCTGATACAAAAATGGAAATACTGCATCAGCCATACTCAACTGGGAATTTATGTTGTAGAAGGTCAATTTGAGAATATTTGCTTATATCAACCAAAAGTCTAGTCTAGTACTACTCTCCTAAAGACAAAAATAGCTATCTTTTTAGCAATTTCAGTCATCCCAGATGACTGAAAGCTAGAAGACCTGGTTTAAGTACTACGGCTTTTTACTACTGCCTTTGACTTTGTGCTTGAATTATATAAAACTAAAAATAAAAAACTACAGCCCGTTAAGGAGCTGCAAGATTCCCACCATCCTGGGATAGTATATCTCCTGAATATGATGAGACAAAACATGGCCATTTTAATTTTAATATATTCATATCCCAGAAATTATTTTTCTAGCAAATGTACAATGTATAGTTCAATATGCTCATTAAATTATTAGAAAAAATTTAGGGCAATATAGTTGAACCCTAGAGAAGTTTTATAATGTAACAAAACAAATTACACATTTATTATCTGATACAAACTGTGCAATACTAAGAAAGAGGAAATTTTAGCCATTGTTCTTGTCCAACTGACATGTTCTAATCCAGTATTCATGACTTTGAAATAATAAGAAATGTGGCAAGTACCTTTCTTTCTAACGCCTATTAAAATTTGAGGCATTTTTCTTACTTATTTCATCATCCCAGTTGTGTTCCAGTATGTGCATAGTTCTGGAAGGTGTAGTAACATTGCCCCTCTATTTAGCAGATGAAAAACCACAAAATATTACAAGCCATTTATAAAGGAATTTAAGTATATAAACCCCTAAAAGTTAAGCATCAGAATTTTTGAACAGTGCCTAGGGGCATTGCTCTTATCTATAATTTGCCTAAGTTATCACGACATGTAATTGTGAAAGTGGCCATACGAAAATAAGGACTGGAGGTCTCTAAGAGATTACAGCAGGAGGTTGCACATCAAATAATAAATGACTGTTGGAGAGGTGAGTTGTGGAATTTCACAGTTTCTCTACAGAAGTCAAGAGCAAAAAAAGACAAGGACAAAATGTTCAGATGTTTACTTGGGTGAGACTGAAGCTCTATTTACAGAGGAAAAGAATAGCTTCTCCTATTTTTAGGAAACTAGGAAAATTACTTATCAGATGATCTGAATACGGAAAATCTAAATTTAGAAAACCACTTGAAAAGCGGCAGTCACAAGATATTTTGTGTAAAGCTTACTTTTTAATCTCTTGATTCACTTCTGAATGACGCTTTAAAGATTTTCTTTTTTTTACAAAATAAAATGTTTGAGCACTCAGATATAAATATTAAAATGTTCTTAAATCCCGTTTTACCTGTCAGAAACATAATTAAATTCAAGTAAACTGGGTGGAAATGAAAATTTATTTGACTTAAAATCCTGCAAGCTGAGAAAATACTCCAGGATACAAAGATTTACATTCCATGAGATATTATTGAGCTGAAAAATCTGCCCTGCAAATTTTGTGGAAGAATATTTATCTTTCTCATCTGTTTCTAGAGTAATCCCACATTAAACAGAATTTGAGGTACAGATTCCATCTACTGTTACTCTCCTAGCATCTCAAGGACAACACTAAGGTGAAAAATCTCTGAAATAATTTCTTCTATCCACTCGCAGAAGATGAAAAGTTTTCTATTACACAGACACAAGGAAGGAATCTCACAGCTGTTAGGCTTTCAAACCCCACCATCTCTTCTGGAACATAAACTTTAAGACACTCTCTTAATAAAAAGTAGCTACTCTGCTTTCTTCCCAGAGAAAAAAACAAAAGTGCCTCTCACTTAAAGGGCGTGTGCTCATTTCTTCCAGCCTCGTGCTCCCTGTGAGGGGAAAAAAAAGACCTGCTGTAGAGAAGTAGGTTAAGTATTGCCCAGGTACAAATCATAAATAGAAAGGGAGGTCCTTGATAATCTGGAAATCAAACCCCCAGATAAGCAGAAGGAAAAACTCTGAGAGAAAGAGAACTGTCACAGCAGGAGATAATGATCGAATCGAGCACTTAGACGTTTTGTGCAGCAGTATCTGGATAAGAAAGTGATGCGAAGAATGGTCAAAGTCAGTCCTCCTTGCAACACCCATGAAGTTTGAAATGCAGACTGTATACCTGAGGGCATTCTTGCTGATTGCCTGTGATTCACCGTGCCAACCAAAAAAGCACCTGAGAAGAAAAGCAGTTCTCTCACAGAGAGAGAGAGCTCAGAAAAACTGCTCTGATCAGTCACAAGTACTCTCACAAGTACCTCTCCTTCACTGTCTACTGATGTGTGAATTGTTATCACTGAGTTAAAAAGGCCATGAATCAGAGTGGTGGAAAGGGCTGTGCGATGTCTTATTCGTGCAGTGTCAGCAACAACACACTCATGAGAAAGAAATAAATGCATATATAATGTTGGCAGTCTTGGTTGATGATAAGTTATACAATAATTCGAGGTGACAAGTGACAACAGATTGACCCAACTTGTTCCTGCTCCTTCCTGCTCTAAGAAACCTGGAGTCATGATGCAAAAGACACTTTAAAGTTTATGGTAAGGTGGTCACTAAATAATAATGTGATCACTATCTGAATTAGCTGGCAATGGCAATCTCCTAGATACAGAAAGTAAGGATATGTAGATTCCTTACAGCTGTTTTCCCGTGTAACCGATTAATTGTCTGGGCTGCATAGCCGCAGTGACAAAAGGGTAAGAACTGGGTAGATTAGTACTAAAAGGAGGGAGTTCTTACTAGAGAAAGAAATAGAATTGTAGGATAAATGAAGCTGGTAAGTCCAAGTTTGATGGCTTTGCCTACTTGTTAAGCCCCATCATATACTGAACATTTTTCAGATAAATTCAAATGGTAAAATTTCATTACTAGCCCCGGGCTATTGGGAAAAAAGGCTAAGGTATATCCATAGAAATCAAACAAGACTTTTCAAGTTGCTCATGTTCTTGGTCCTTCTCCAGGAAAATCAAAAGGCCAAATAAAGAGTACTGAGTTTTGAAACAAAATATTCCCTCTGATTATTAGCAATAAGCTGGTCACACCGTGTCAGAGACAGGATAGGCACAAAGTACAGTCATCAATGCGCTAAGGAATGTAAAGCCTGCTTTAAAGAGTGACTGTTTTCTGAAGATCCTGCAGCCCAGTACAAAGCAAGATGTTAATTTTCTGGGACACAATAGAGTATATTTTGCTTATTCTCCTTTTTAATTTCATGATGTGAATTAAGCACAGGATGTACCACATCAGACAGGACAGTAAAACAAATTCTGTTTTGTGAATCATATGCAAGTACAGAGATTGAAAGGGAATATATTTAACTATTTCCTTGAGTTCTAAAGGGAAGAAGAATGTCAGATCTTCAGGTATCCCATCAAGGATCTAGTCAGCTACATTGCTGGGTTCCGATAATCAACAACAATGTCTTTGTAATATATTCAGTGTAGCACAGAAGCAGAGCAATACTTTAAAAAATAGTTCACCATCTATTTATAGGATCCATAAATGCCCACTGCATTATGTGGGCCCAAGTCATGTGAGATCACCACATAGCTCCATGTTAGCATTTCCTCCTTTATGGTCTTTCAAACAGTCTTGTTAGGTTTTCAGAGAGCTACTTGTAAATATAAGTACCATATATAAAATATTTAACAGATGCTCAAGTGCACCTTGGGATGATGACTATGGTCTGGAATAACCTGTTTATAGGATGTGTGCCCACATTTCTGCTGAGTATTGCATTTGCAGTTTTTAGAACTGCCTAGCTGAGACTAAATCTTCATCTCATAATTTTATTTTCTTTTATTTCCCTTTTAATCCCTTCCTCATATCTCCTCACCTATAGACACAAAATGTAAAAACAGAGGGATCCTCACTAGTGTCTGTGTGTCCTACTTTCAAGACACTACAGGACAAACATAGGAAGGCGATTGAAACAAGAATAGTTAGGGGAATTACTGTTTCTATGTGAGAACAAGGATTCTTTTCAGCATTTTGTCTCTGACTTGTACACTAAAGAAAAACATGGTCCAAAGTACTAGCTCTGGATGACTACATGATATGAAGTCAAGTATATAATTTCCCTGAGAATGTTTTACATATTAAAAAAAAATAGTTCTGTGTAAAAGATTCAACTTTCTTCCTTCTTCACATTCAGATCCACATAAACATAAGAAAACCTGAAATGGTGGATGGAAAAACCAAAATTAGACATGTTGTCTTGCTCCCCTACAGCAAAGGGGTGAACTGCAGCAGCAAATTGCCTTTATGATACCTAGTATTATAAAATTATACTTTAGGTACTATAATTTTTGGGAAATAATTCCAATGGAAAGTACGGACATTGTAGCATTGGTTTGAAAGAAGCAAGCACCAAATAAAAGACAATTTGTCAAGTTTAAGCTGGTTATTTGTTCACGCCCTCAGGAAGCAGATCAAACATACTCTATTAAAATATATCTGACAATCAGATTTACTTTTTTTATTATTAGAGATAGACTATATGTGAAATTTGCTATTAAATCTTGATTTAATCTACCATGAATTTTAGATTGATGTACAAACCAGAAATAGTGTCTACAACCATATGAAAACATTTTTAATATCTTGTTCCTCATAAATTCTCAGCAGGTAAGATGTTATTCAGATTATTTTTTCTTTACGCAAAACTGAGCAGGAAAATGCATTTTGCGTAGGGCTGACTAGTATCTAAGAGGCAGCAGATCGATAAATGTGAAAATTAAAAGAAGATATTAAGGAGGTAAACAATATAGCCTAAGATTATTTTCATTTGCTCAGAAATTTTGCCAGAGTAATTTAAAACCCAGCAATTTCAGCTATCTCTACGAACTACTGTAACTGTATTGATTTACTGTTCTTACTTTCTCAAGTGAAGAAATCATTCTTTTATGTGTCATCTTTTAGATCTGTCAACAGCCCTTGAAAGTGCTGATCCTATATCATCCTCAGTGGGCAGAAGTGCTCTGCAGTATGCACTGAAGCCCCTGTCCCAGATGCACACTCCCCAGCTGTTGGCTAAGATCAAGTGCATCATCTTTTCTTATCACTTTGTTATCTGATACATCCTCAGCTTAAAGATTTTCTATTAAATGGATTTGGAAGGCATGGGAAGGAATAATCATTTCCTCCATCCACTCCATGCATCAACCCAAAAGTGCAGTGCTTCCACTTATTGTGGTCACAATGTGACTATGTGTCAGGATGTGATATCTGCACATAAAGCCCTCCTGTGTGGTTTGATCTTTTTTTAGGTGGACTCTGGATCTCTCGTGCTTCCAAGATCTTCTGGTGATGCAGTCAATGACCACAATACCATCACTCAACTGAGGGCCTGATGCAGCCACTGAAGCTATGCTCTGCATGGAGAACTCCTGAAATCTCAGTCTGAGGCTCAGTGCAAATGGGGTAAGGCTTGGAACTGGGACTGCCCTCATCCCTGCTGGTGTCATTCTTCCCAATAGACTGTCACAGTCTTTCTAAAAGAAAAAAAATAGAACAGTCTTGATTGTGCTGTTGACTAAACTGGTCCTGAACACACCTGCAGCCAGACCAAGGAAAGGATTTTTGTATTTCTCCCTCAGCATGCTGAGTTCTCCTTTAAGAAAGTGAAAGAAGTTCTACAGCTTATAAAATAAGATGTTAGTCCTTGCTGGATGAAAAAAAACCCCATTCATGCTGAACCTCAAAAGACCACATAGACTGGACTGAATGACAATTTGACCCATGTCTCTAAGTGAAAAATGACTGAATTTACTGCTGGCTAAGTCAGAAAATCCAGTAAAAGGAAAATATATGTAATGCTACATAATGGCTACCTGGCAGTAAATTTGTATTTAAGCTATTCTATTGCCATTTGTCTCTGTTTGATCAAGCCACCTGATTTGTGAAACATGCTGGAATACAATTTATGTACAGCAATATAATCCACCTAGTGGTCTGGTTTCCAGAACCACAAGGATAAACACTCTCAAACCATAAAGGCACTCTTGCTGCCAGGTATCCATTTATAATGTCTACAGAATCATGTCTCATCATTACCATCTCCGGTATGGATGAACTGTCTGCTACTCTACCACAACCTCTTTCCAAAACTTCTGAAAGTAAGTTTTTGTCGTGTCCAAAACACAGAGGTATTTCACAAGACGGGAGAGATGTCCTCAGTGCAGCAGTATTATTCACCTTGAGTGAAGAAGACAACAGGAATACCATTGTGAAATCAGCTCTACTGTAAAAAGCTTTGGCAAATAACACTGTAACAAAAATGTACAAAATAGTGTTGCAGAAATACTCCCTTGTACAAGATGACTCCAGGAAGTGGGTTCTTACTATGATCAGCCCTTTACAACCCATATATCTCATTCCCATTCCTGTATCTCGTTCTGCCTACAAGACTGCTGACTGGCTGTGCAGACACACTTACAAAATGGTGAGATCAGTGACACAGCTGCTGCTAGAGATGGAACAAAAATAACTGCTGGGCACCTATTACGATGAGAAAAATTTAAAGAAAAAAAAAAGACAAAGGAAAACTCACTTAGCAAAGACTGAAATCCTGAAGCACAGAAATCAGCCTCTCCTCCCACCCCTCCCTCTCACCCTACAGTTGTCAAGGGCACTGAAAGGCAAGCTGAACCACAAAGAATTTCACTATAGCTGGATTTCTTCGTTCAGAGGAAAAGCACCAACAAAATCCTTTACATATAATCACTCCAATTTAAATACATATATTCCCTCTGTAGTAGTTGAAAATGTGAAAATTTTAGCACTATTACTTATGGACATAGGTGCACAAGAGAGAAAAGAAATTTTTTCAGTATTATGGGTTTTAACATAATGATCTTGCTATATTATCATTTAATGGCTAATCACATGCTACTGAATGAGCAAGCAAACCCCTTATGCACTGCATTTTATTTGTTTATTTTCTGAATGCCTAAATACTAAGCAACAACTAGAGATGGTTATTAAAGGAAGCTATTACATTACTTACTCACCTAATAAGTTGATTTTTCTCTTTCTCGCAGGAGAAGTTTTAAAATGAGAATAATGTTGCAAGGAAAAAAGTGAGCTAAGTAAGAGTTCGATATCTTACTAAGAGTACAGTACAGTCTTCCAGAGTTTGAGTTTGTTTCATTACATGTTTATCTTTTATGCTCTGTGAATGATATAGTTTCATTTTCTTTTATGTAAAAAAGAATGTAAAAATACAGTGTACAAAACAAAAAAGGGGTTGTGAAGATGAAGCTTTTGTAAATATGGTGGGATACAATGAAGATCAGATTAAACTCTGCAGATTGATTTTACTCACTGCTTTGATCAAAACCAAAAAAGTTAATTTTACTCTCTTTATCTCATTAATTGGAATCACCAGCTGGTCAAGGAAGGGGATTGTTCAGCTGTATTCCTAGTTGGTGCAGCCTCTCCTCAAATCCTGTGTGCAGTTTAGGGCACTGCAATATAAGAAAGACATAAAGCTATTAGAGAGTGTCTGAAGGAGGGCTACAAAGATGCTGAAGGGTCTAGAGGGGAAGCCACACAAGGAGTGGCTGAGGTCACTTGATTTGTTCAGCCTGGAGGAGACTGGGGGGAGACCTCACTGCAGTCTGCAGCTTCCTTATGAGGGGAAGAGGAGGGGCAGACAGTGATCTCTTCTCTCTGATGACCAGTGACAGGACCCGAGGGAATGGCTTTAAACTCTGCTAGGGGAGGTTTAGGTTGGATATTAGAAAAAGGTTCTTCACCCAGAGGGTGGCTGGGCACTGGAACAGGCTCCCCAGGGCAGTGGTCACAGCACCAGCCTGGCAGAGCTCAAGAAGCGTTTGGTTAACGTTCTCAAGGCACACGGTGTGATTCTTGGGGTGTTCCTCCGTCAGACCAGGAGTTGGACTTGACGGTCCTTGGGGGTCACTTTCAACACAATATTCTATGATTCTAAATCCCTCACCAACTTTTTATGAAACTTTATTCCACTGAGTTGGGATTTTTTCCTCAATAAAATTACTATTTATTTAAGATTCTTGTTCTGAGCAAGACTGTTTTCACTGTATTATACAAGCACAGAAGTAGATGCTTCCATGTTCTAAAAATGACAAATACAAGCCTGCATTTAAAATGTGAATTCTGCCCATTTTTACATGCTGCTTTTCAAACAGTAGCATTACAATGACAACCAGTCACATTTTCATGGCATCATAAGGTTGGAAAAAATGTCTAAGATCACTGAGTCCAACCATTAACATAGAACCACTGCAATTATTTTCCTCAGTTGTTGGGTCTTCAAATCTGTGTAATTTGATGAAAATGTGGGGCTTGGTCCACAAGTCAAACTAAACCTGAATTAATGACAAGTTTTTATTAGTCACAAATTTGCCAAACAGATCTGATGCAGAATCAAGAGAATCAAATATAAATATTTGATATTGATAATTGATAATATAAAATAGGGAAACAATGCAATTTTGACTGTTCAGTGAATGTTGCTGTTGTTTTATAGGTGCTTGAGCTTTCTCATATAGATTTCTATAGCAAAGCCCTTGCTGTTGTGTCTTAAGTCCCAATGAAGTACTTATTAGCTTTTTCTAGGTCCCAGTTAAGTTACTTGTTTTAGTATGAACAGTAAGTTTAGTCTACTTCTGGAGATAGTAAAAGAAAGTATTTTAAACCACTCAAGAAGAAAAGGAAAACCATTCAAACACTGATTTTTTTAATCAAATCTAGAGAAATTTTGGTTTCACAATCTTCAGAAGCTTCTGTACCCAGGATTATTTGATATCACAGACTATTCTGAATGGAAAAATTAAAACATCGGGAAAATGACAGCATGTGAAGTACAATAAATGAAAATTTTGTGGAGTGCTTATACTCATTCCCTACTTATTTATGGGCACAAAAGAAAAGTGAAGATGGAGCTGCAGACATCAAAACCAAGTGCAGTCTATTCTGGGAACCATTTATAGTGTAAGTAAAAGTGTAATTAAATAATGACTTCATTTCAGCAGGATCCCATGATAAGAATCAATAGTCAGGCCACAGATCTTGCATTAATTTGGTCTTACATTGTCATTAAATCTTGTCACAGCCACACTTTCATGACACCCTGAATTAACCTCGACTATAACCTTCCCTTGAAAACAGATGCTTTTTTACCTTCCCCTCTCCAAAAGCTTCAATGGCTGCTGTTTGGGATTAATGGTATTCAGCAGAATTAACATATACATGACATGATCTTCCATTTTAAAAGGTGTAACAAGTGTAACAGTCCTTGCCCAAAAATATCTTCCATATAGAACCATTAAATTAAACTCTTACATGTTTAACTTATCTGAGCCTTTGCTGAAAAACCATTTCCTTTTACTTTAGGCCTTGCATGCTCCTTGGAAGTAAACACTGCATTTTGATTTCAGTCATAAATCCAAAAAAGTATTATTAAATAAACAACATATAGAGACACAGAGAAAATAAACTGAACATGACTAAAATTCTGCAATATTATTTTCAAACTTGAGGCCCTGCTGGTGATGTGTATTTTTTTCTCATGTGCAAAGAACCTTCTGATCTTCTTCAAGTCAGCGATCAGCACCTGCAATACATTTTCCTTTTGCTTAGATTGTATTTGCTGCCTGAGACTTTCTGCTCCTGCAAATACAAAAGGCTTCCCACTCCTTACAACTCTTTACAGATTTACTAAAAAATGAAATGCTTCAGAAAATTCTGTGGATACTATTTTATAGCTTTAAAACCATATGAATGCGAACATAAAGCAGCTCCCTGTCCAGATGATACAGTAGGATTTATGGAGAGACATCATTTTCACTTCAGGGTTTGTTAGGAAATGTGAAGCTGCAATGAATCCTTACCATTCTGGAAATACAAAATGTGCTCTTTCAATCTTGTCTAAAGATTTCATATTATGTAATTTCTTCTCTGGTGATACTTCATTAAGTTGTACAGAAAACTCATTGTCCTCCCTCTCTGAAAAAATCAATATAATAACTGTATCTTTTCATAAAAAGAATCAGTTTCAGATTCTTTGCTTTCCTGGAGGATTAAAAGCACTGTGGCTTTTGAAGCTCAGTGTGCCCGTGCTGCCTGCTTGGTCCCGTATCCATGGAGGGCCTTATCCTGCACATTACAGCTCACCTTTAGCCTGGTGCCTGGCCAGACTGTTCTCAGTAACATACTGGATTATTTTCTGCCTTTGACTAAGCAACGGCACAGCCAGCTGACAACTGAAAAAGTGCCTGGGTTTCCAGGAAGCTCAGCATTTAGACTGTGAAGGAAATAGCAACAGAGCAGAGAGAAAGGAAAATTGAAGACCTTTATATTTGTTTGCTCTTTTATGTTCCTGTATCGACGTGTTGTGAAACACTGAAGTGCAAAACCTGTTTTCACATCATAATATCCATATCAAGGAACTCAGTTATGAGGAGTGAAAGGCAGTTTAGCATCTTCCACGTTTAGCCTTCATGAGTTTTTTTCAATGGCTTGGTTTGGATGGGACCTCTGAATGAGATCATATGTTTCCAAACTCCCTGACATGGGCAGGACACCTTCCACTACACCAAGTTGTTTAAAGCCCCATCCAGCCTTGCCTTGAACACTTTCAGTGATGGGGCATCCATAACTTCTCTGGCAAGTTCTTCTCTGTTCCAGTGACTCACAGTAAAGTACTGCTTTCTTAGGTGTAACCTAAACCTACCCTCTTTCAGTTTACAGCCAATTCCCTTGTGCTATCACAGGCCCTTGGAAAAAGTTCCTTTCCAGCTTTTCTATAGGTCCCTTTTCAGTCCTGGAAGGCTGCCCTAAGTTCTCCTGGAGCATTCTCTTCTCTAGAGTGAGCAACCTCAACTCTCTCAGCCTGTTCTTACATGGGAGGTGCTCCAGCTCTCTGATCATCTTCATGGCCCTCCTCTGCACTTGAGCAGGTCCACATCCTTCCTGTGTTAGGACTCCCAAAGCTGGACACAGTACTCCAGGTGGGGTCTCACCAGAGCAGAGTAGAGGGGGAAATTACCTCCCTTAATCTGCTGATCTCTTGTCTGTTGTGAGAAGTGACAGGACCTGAGGAAATGGCATTAAACTCTGCTAGGGGAGGTTTACATTCCATATTAGGAAAAGGTTTTTCATTCGATTCTTTTGATGCAGTCCAGAATGTGTTTGGTTTTCTGGGCTGTAAACGCACATTGCTGGCTCATGTTGATCTTCTCATCCACAAACACGCCAAGATCTTCTCAACAGGGCTGTTCTTGATCCATTCTCCCAGCCTGTATTTGTGCTTGGGATTGCCCCAGCCCAGGTGCAGGACCTTTAAATTGGCCGTACTGGACTTCATGAAGTTCACACAGGCTCACTTCTCAAGCCTGTCAAGGTCTGTCTGAATGGCATCCCGTCCCTCCAGCATGCTAACTGCACCACTCAGTCTGGTGTTTTAATACAACCTTCTAATTAGTAGTACTATATTCCTTGTTAATTATGTTTTGCTTTCCTGAATTGAAGATCACTCAGATATGAGATGAAGCAACAGCTCAACCAGAAACCGATACAAAATACACAACATTCTTCTTTTTTTAGAACATCACTGCCATACAAATCTGCACTTATTTTTGTCTTAATCTTCATTCATATGGATTAATGCCTGGGTTTTTATGACCAAAGAAAAGGTTTATCCTTGTTACTTAACTGGACAATGGTTCTATAAAATTCCGTTTTAGAGGTTCAGTCTACTACCATGCTTTATGATAGTGAGTAGTAAAGCTTAATCTACTCTCCAGTATTATCTAACATCCATATAAAAACATAAGAAAGCTTTAGGGAGAGTTGACAAGTCAGCTTTACATGTGCTTTGTTCATTTTCTCATTGCCAGACATCCAAACAGAAAAGGACAGGTTTTCTCAGTACTTAGCAGACATTCTCTTCTTGTAATAAACCAGACAGGGCAACTAAATAAAGCAGAACCAGATGACACTGACATAATGTTGATAAACTAGACTGCCTGCATTTTCATCTTCACAGCAGTCACGGTCTCCAGTAGCACCAAGAAGAATCTAGCAAGAACAAAATGGATTTATTGCCAATAAAGAGGGACCACAAGAGTATTCCAAAAGGTGCACTGAATCCCATTTTCTTTTTAGTTTTGACATTACTGAATGGTAGTGAAGATACAGAAAGGTGGGTCTACTCATACACAGAACTGCGCTGACTTAAATAAAAAAATATTCCACATTCTGTACTGGCAAACTACCTTTTTTTTTTTCTGTAAGCTAATGAGACAAAGCTAATATCTGCTTGTCCTTCATCCCATAATACGCTTATTATAAAACCACTATTCAAATTAAAGTCACATCTTATTAGACAACAGATGGTCTTATCTAAATTGGTTGGTTAATTCAGGTTCATGATTTTGTATTAATAAAGTCACAATAATGAATCAAGCCCTCCTAGAACTCTTCATGAAGTCAGTCATGTGTGGCAGCCAATGGCTGCTATTCAGCAATAAGCAACAAATTTGAGGAAAGGCCACTTGTACCAAATGTTTTACTTCATTTCCTTATGAATCCTCATTATTGTGCCCTTTAAGTGCATTTCTTCTACCACCGATAGGTGCCAGAGTCTTTCCCCATTGTTGTGAATACACTAACTCCATGAAAAGCAAAAGAAGATAATTATAATAAGAAAATCTGTGAAACTGGCATGATGCTTGGCTTTTGTTTTATAGAGAAGATTTATGCTCACAAAAAAAATTTCATGTCAAACAAGATTTTCTAAATATATAATGATTCTTCTGCTATAAACTTTCAGTTAACAAAATATTTTCAAAAAGATGAACAACAGAAACCTGACTACAAGAACTTTCTGACTGTCATATGTGGAAGTTTAAAGTTTTTACAACATGCTTTTATTTTTCTTCTAAGCATTTACGTGAAACTGAGCACAATAACTTATGCTTCATAAACTCTGTTTTAAAATTCACATTCTTATCTCCATTATCCTTATTGTGCAGATATAAAACCGAACTACTCACTGAAGACCATATAGTGTAAATCTGCCCTTTTTCAAGAAACTTTAAGGAAGGGCTTAATTTCCAGTGACTCATGAGTGTCTCCTTCCTGCAATGCCTTTTTGCTTGTGGCCTGAAGATCAGGTTCTGAAATAGTTGTACTGGCCTCTCCACAGGGCTTACGTACTTCTGGGGTCCCATATGAGAGCTAGAGCCTTCCTGCAAGCTAATGTGCAGTTTCCAATGCCTCGAAGCTATTTAAGGAGAGGCTTCCCTCTGAAGCAAATGCAGTAGCTGTATAAACAGGCTAACCCATCACAACAGCAGGTTTTAAAAAGCTGCAAGCTCATGACAGAAAACCTAAGGCAAACCCTGCCAGACACTGAAATGCCCCAAATGCACAGCTGGCTCACTTTGTAGGCAGCAGCCAGTGTCTGGTATATGGCATGAATTTGATGGCCATGCTCAAACAAGATTAGCAATAAGCCTGGACATTTCACACCTGAAGCAAAAAAAAAAGGCTAGTTTTTAATACAAGTCCATACTTTATTTGTGGTTAGGGAGATCCCAGAGAGTGAACCAGTTGTGCTCAGAGCAATCTGCCCTGTTTGGGGTCTCACTGTGAAATTGTCAGCAGTTTGCTCTTGTGTCAATGGAGTACTGTTTTGAGGGAGCCTTTTCCCTAGGATTGGCATAACCTATTGCTGAAAGCTTGAGGTTGAACATACATAGAAATTAATAGCAAGAGTGGTGATGCAACACTCTTCATTGGGTCTGGAAAATAAAAGAGATGTGATTGAAATCACACCTTCAACATCCAGTAATTGAGAAATGCTAAGAGAAGAATTAGAAAAATGCCTTACAGTTGATCCATCCAGAACTTCTGAGGATTAGAAGTATTAGACTCCCAGCTGACAATACCTTGCAAGCCATTAAACATAACATCTACACTATACACACACCAACAATTACATCTCATGAGCAGCCCATGCAGAACAGAAACAGCTGTAATGAAAGGGGACACAGATTTTGAAAGAGAACTGCAACCCTGCTGCTAACACTTGCATGCTACAGGTGTAACAAGAAGTCCTCTTACTCACAGAAAATGTAAACCACCAGAAGCAACAAACAGTTTCTAAGAATGAAATCCTGACCCATGTGAATTTGAGACGAAGACATCATCTGGCCTTAAGGGCCAGACAGCTAGGTCCATTTGGAAATTCACCTAAGCTGTTAAAAAAAGAGCTCTGAAGTTAAATAATTAAAGCAGAAGTCCCTCCTGAGTAAAATGGGAATAGATCCTGAGTATTGAACAAAGAAGTGCTGTTATTTCTTAAACTCATGAAGATGCACATTCTAACCACCTACACCACTCCCACCACTCTTTTTTTTTTTTTTTTGGTGCAGATTACTGGTTTTCATTGACATAATGATTTATTTGCATTAGATTTCAGAAGCGAAGATGTCATGTGCATTAAAGGAAAAGGAATTTTGAACCCACATGGTACAATTTTTCATTTCCATTAGACAATGCATATGACACCTCATAAAGAAGATAAAAAGGCACATCTCTTTGTTGAAGTGAAATACACTTACATTTCAAAGAAGAGAAAAAGGAGTTGCAAATTTTGCACTTTGTCTGGAGGGTGCTACTGTATATATTTAGTTCATCTCATTTAACAGGTCCAATTTTTTTTTAGTTCTCTGGCATGATAGCAGTTCCCCTCTAGTGTTATTTAACTTAAATTTGATTTTCTTTACACTCGACGCCAAGTTTTGTGCTTTTTTGATTATCATCTGTAAATGATGAGCACAAGGTGGGTGTTAAGAGGAACAGATGATAAATTACAAGCTATCCATAAAATTGCAACTCCTAATTTATGTGAAAAATTGAGGTAGGTATGTGGACCAAGGTTTAAAAAAACCCAACAAAATAACAAAGAAATTGTAACAAAGCTGAGTCTTTTACTAATTTCAAACCGGCATCTAACAAATCCTACCAAGTAGCATGGAACACACTGCTTACTCTTTCGAAATCTAGGTAATTAAACTTAGGAAGACAAATATGTGGTTAAGACCACCAGTCTCCTATAATAAAAAACAAACAACCTCAATATTTTCCAGTAAGCAATTTTTATGCATTGGAAAAGAAATTGACTGGTTTCTAGAATTCAAAATAGGACTATCACTTGAAGGTGCGAGGAAATCAAAACAAAGAATGACACACAGAAACTCCCCATGACAACTGAGAAAACACGCAATAGAAGTATCGCCCGGAGAAAGACTGCTTTAGTCTAAGTGATTCTCTGCTGTTTTGCCCTGTAAGTGTACAGTGTCCAACGCAATAGGCAAATGCAGCCTTAACAGAATCACCGGCCTTGAAAGCTTTTATGCTTTCAGAGTGCAATGAGCTGTAATATAAAACAGGCTACTATAATGCACAGAGGTAAAATGTTTTTGAGACTGATACAACCATTTATGATGCCACAAGTTTCATAAAAATTCTCTGAAAAATGAGAGAAATAGAGCAGTAGAAGTGATTGAATATATAAGGGGTAAGTGATCAATGACAGTAGTATGGTAAGGCGTCAAGAAGGAAAAAAACAGTTTTCAGAGAAGTGAAACTGTTTCAGAGTTGTAGGGGTGAGTAGAATGGCTGCAGTGTGTGTGGGCTTATGCAGTTGGCTGGTTTTGTCTAGAACCTCTGCCATGTCTTTTTGTCCAAATTAAAGAACCCCACCCCTCTCGCCCATCCAAGTCCCTGAAACCAAGGGACTGAAAAGCCCTCCTCAGGTTCTCCAGTGGAACCAAAACTTCTGGATGCTCTTCTTGACTACTCTTTCCTTGCTGTTTTCACACATCCGGTGTGAAAACACATAAGAAGCTTTTGGGATGGGGCCTAGGGAAGTCAGTGGTCATTGTGTTTTAAGGTGGCAGTGGGCCCCTTAGGCCCTAGGCCTTAACCTACGAACAATTTTAGGATTATTTTCAAACAGCTAAAACAAGTGCATAAAAAACATTTTCCTGAGCACAAAGAAATTAAACCCAAATGACAAAACTATTGCAAACAGAATTCTTCATATTTTGATTCCATCCTCTGATGCCACAGTATCTCCTACCAAGCTTCTCTTACGTGTTTACCTTGTATCTTCGCTTTTGTTACATGATTTTTCCTACCCTTTTTAGAATTTCCTCATTCCTGCCAATACCTCATGCAAATAAGCCACTTAATCAACTTTCTTAACTTCAAAGAATTCAATTTTTTAACATGTATTTTTCTTATATTAGTGCAGTTTTCATAAACTGCAATTTAATTTTTTAATTCAATAGGGAGTGTCTGTGATAACTCACTCAACATACACTCTGATGTTATTAATAGTTTGAGGACAAAAGCAGAATGGTTGATCCGTAACATCATTTTTTTCCTGTGTTTTTACAAGGCTATTGGCTGAAGAGCAATTCATCTTCAAATACACACATATAGCTTCATACATGTCACACGATAATCAAAATAATATTGAAACATAAAAAGAAAATCCTCTGTGACCATTTCTTATTCTTGTCTTCTACCCTGAAATTCTATGATTTTATTATACTTCCTCTAAAAGTGAAGATTTTAGAATAAAAGATGAAGTAATTAAATGAAATTAGGATTATTGTAACGATTAAAAATAAGGTAACAATGTGAAAATAATATGGAATGAACTCTCTCTTTCCCTTTTTTACGAGTTACGAAAAACTGGTATGTCTTAGTCAACACTCCTCCTTAACAAAAGAGCTTGACAAAATTCTCTAAACATTGACCATTTTAAAGACTAATCCAGTGATCAACTTATTTTTTTGTTATTCTTGTTTGATTTACAAGAAGCAAACAAAATCTTCCTACAAGCAGCCCTGACATCTTGGGCTTGGGTAAGAAAATTAGTATTACCTCATTTTCAGTCTCCAGTGGGAAGGCAAGACTAATAATGGCCCTATTATGGCCCTGGTCATGCAAAGCATTTTCTCCATGCAGACATCACTGCAGGATCCTGGCTTGTGCTCACACCATCTGATGGCTGTTTGGTGGCCAGTGTGAGAAGCAGACAAGTTAGTGAGCTCTCTTCATCACACCACCACCTTGTTTCGCATTAAGTGGCATTCTGGCTGGCAACAAACTAACCCAAAAAGTCCTATTGTGGAGGCTGACTCTGTCTGTTACCTATGTCAGTCTCCAGAAAAAAAAACCCCAAACTGACAGATACAAAAACTTCCACTGCTGCCTTCATTCTTTGGCTAAACAGAGCATTTACTTCACTGTGATATTAATATGGCACTATTTGTAACTATGTAGTTCTCTAAATGCTTATAAAAGCTTTGTTAAAATTGCATTGGTTGATCTTAGCCAAAAATGGAAACAAACACAAGGTATATTCCATTCCCAGGGAAGAGTTATGTTGCACTGCAAAGAAAATATAACTGACACTAAGTAATTCTGAAGGGTTTTGCCTTTCTGTCTAGAAGACAGACCGATGAGCTCTCTGCCACAGTAGGAATGTAAGCCTGAATTGCACTGCATGAAATTACACTTGCCTAAGCCTATCGGAGAAACCACCTGAAAATGACTTACGACTCAATTTGTTTGGATAAAATAGCAAAGAATTCTGGGATGGTGAAATGAATCTTTCCTGCTTTGAAGTTTCTGGATAGATTTTTTACAATAACCATAAAATAGAATAAAAGAAAATACAGATCAACCTTCTCTGTAAAGTAGAGATTAACAGATAGGTGGTTGCTTTCTACTATTTCCAAATTATAAATTACTCAATATATATTTAGGACATTTTATTGAAAATACATTTTTTCAAGAAAACTACTAAAGCTAAAGACGAAAAACCTTTGGCCATCTAGCCCATGTTCTTGAGAATCTAGATTTTTCTTCTCAGTCCTAATCCACTTCAAGACTCTCCTGCAGGAAGAAGTTAATTCTTCACCATGTTTGGAAGGTTAGAACAAAGCTAGATAGGAAGTTTTAGTTAAGGTGTGAAGCAAAGTTTCCTTTTCTGAGTTATGTTTTTCTACCTAGTTTTTATGCCCTTTTGACAACTACTAAATAACTCGTCTTTCTGCTTGAAGTTTAGCTCTTCACATTAGACATTTCTGTCTTACATAGCCAGTAAACTCATGTTCATTTAGCTTGTTCTTTTTTCTTTAATAAGTATTACTTCAGGTAATTTTATTGATCATGAAATAACTTTAATTTCAACATTTTTTCCTGGGAATTTATTTGTTTGTGTGATGTGATTGCTCATGTATCTTATAAACCCTTACAAAAGGACTTTTTGACTATGTTTTCAATCTCCTTCTATTCGCTCTAATTATTTCTCAGCCTTTCTCCCAGGCTAAGACCTACACATTTCACTAAATGTTAACTCTGTCTCTGAGATGCTTTTGTAATAGAACTGACTTGGTTATCATAATAGTGTTGTCTGTTCCATTCCTTCTTCCCATCCAAACTATAAACTGATCTTCAAGAATCTATTGGTCTTGCATGTTTTCAGCATCATCCAGTGACCTCAGTTCCCGTTCAAAACAGTCAGTCCTCTGTGCTTCTCTCTGCTTGTTTACAACATAAGATACTGATCTGAAGCATGAATGATTTTACCTGAATTTGCTCCTCCTTTTTCCTGTCCTTGTTCAGGAGAACACAACATTATGTTGGTGGTTTTCAGGTCCCTTGAACTTTTAACCACTGATTATATACAGTTCCTCTAAACAAATTTATTGGAAGCCTTGTTTTAGGATCTCAGAGATGAGGAAGTTTCCAGAATGATCCCTATAGGCAAACTCCTCCTTTCCTTCTACAGTGAAAGAGGGGAAGCAAATTTCACTGTTTTTTCAGGTAGACTTCAACATTTTGGGACATTTTTTCTTTGCTGTCATTGTAAGGGTATTTGTGTGCATTTTGTTTGCAGACAAAAGCACCTCACCGAGTTTTACTCACTAACTATGAAGAAAACAGAGCAAAAGTGAATCCCCAAAGACTTTGGGTATTTCCAAGACATAGGCTGTTGGACTACGGGCCAGTGGATCACATTGCTGTTATGATTAATACTCTTAGCTTAGGAAAAAAGAATCCAGATTGCTAGTTTCAGGTAAATAATTGCTTTGTTCACTTTCACCAAGAGTAATGACGATGATGAAAATGTGAAATGCCACATCCACCATGGTGTCCATGCCAAGGCTGTGGTGACAACTCTGGATTATTGGAAAAGGTCCATCAGCTGTTCATGAACGCCCAGCTAAGCCACAGTCACCAGCATGTACAGGGGGAAATAGCTCTGAGATGTCTTGGTGGCATGTCATATATAATAACATAATAATCACCACCTTTTCCACATGAAAGAAATTAGTGTTTTCATGGCAATCTTTGTTTCCTTCTTATGTAACCATATTTTATTGGAATAGAACACTGGCTGTATAATTAAGATAACTTATTTTATCCATCACAGTCGTCATCCTTTTTACTCAAACTGACACATCTGAAAAAGTTTAAATAAGGAACACAGGAAAAAATAATCAGCTATTTCTCTCTTCAAAATAAAATATATACAGTTGGATTAAAAAATGTTTCTTCCCTACAGCGCAAAGCCACAACTGGCAAAGTCAGACTGAACTGCAGAAAGAAGAGGCTTCTTTGCAAAAAATCCTCCAAACCAAACCCTAACTGAACCAAGTTAAATAACAAATGTTTAAAACTGAGGGAAAAAAAAGGAAGCTTTATTTTTATAAAATGTTAGCATTTGTTACACCAGCTTGGGCTTTCTTTTAGTGACACCGAAACCAAGACCTTTTGCCTGTGCACGCAACGCTTTTGCAGGCTGGCAGATCATCACTGTCCCATATGAATGCTTCCCTGACACAAACACGACAGCTCCAAAGCTGCCATCTCCTGAAAGCAAAGCTTTCACTGCTTCCTTAAGGAACATCATGAGTTGTGATTATCAAATGAGACATAAAAAAATGTGTACATTCTTCATTGCTCTAAACTGGCATGTGTTCTGCCACCTGAAATATGAGTTGCTGGGCTTGTATCACAGGACAAGGAAACCTGCATGTTGCTTGGCAAAGCAAACAAGACTGACAGAAATAATAGCAAAGCAGCTATGCATGACAATATCACCTGCTTTCTTTGCTAATCGCAGTAGAACTGCCTATTAAAACAATGCAAAGTAATGTTTAGATGTTAATACTAATTAGTGGCAGAACAACTGAAAAGTAACCTCTTGTTATAAAGGTCGGTGTTATTGATGTTTTGTTCTCTTCTTCCAAGGGTCAGAAGCTTCTTGACAGTAGTGCAGCATGGGCAATATCACATGCTATTTTTAAGGAAACAATTTCTCATCCTATTTTTTTAAATTTCAAACAGAGAAGCAGTGAAATTCACTACTGCACTGTTTCTGGAAGGTTGAAATATGTTTACTTAGTAACAGGAACTTTGGTTCTGTAGGACCTCAACTTTGCTTCATGACCTTAAGAATGACTTTTAAAAATTTTGCTTCCTTTTACTAATCAGAGTTGCCCTTCCAAAACAGAATCAGATTATAAGAAATAGTAAACAATATTAAACGCAGTACACTTCAGGGCAAAATTCCGTAAACAAATTCTATGAACACCTCGAAAGAAAATAAATCTAACTGTTTTTTAATTTATTTACGTCTACATAGAACAACCATTTCTATGCTTATTTTGTATTTGAAAAATCTAACTCACCCTTCAGACCGTTCCAAATCAGAATGCAATCAGATCAAATTTCTATTGATCAAACCAAATGAATTGTCAGCTTACACAACTTTGACTGCAAGGCTGCCACGGAAAGGAGTAAAAAAATGAATTTCTATACTTAAGGAAGTTTAAATGACAATGAAGAAAAAACTGAATAGGCTTCAATCAGAAGCAGCAATCCTAAGAGGGCCACCTGATGGTTACATTTAATATGCTAATGCTATTACAGTACATGAAATTTTCTATTCTTCCCATAAAGGTCTTGTTAACTGTAATTAAATGTTAAGACATTCAGCTCTGTAAAGAAAAGAGATATAGTGAATTTATTATCACTAGAATCAGTGGAAAACTTTTTTTAATTAGTATTTGAATAGCAAAAGATTCTCACTACTCAGGGACAACAAACCCAATCAGGTCTCTGTTAAATTGCATGCAATCAAACCTTCTTCATTAGAATTGGAAACTTCAATACAAACCCCTGGATTTGCTATGCAACAGGTGACAGGAATTGATGCTATTCAACAGATGGCAGGAGTTCTTCCTAACCCTCAGCCCTTCCTAGCCTCAGCGTGTTTTACACCCAAGAGCAGTGAGCGACCTGTGCTGCTAACTTTGGAGATCTGTGCCTCAGCCCCTAGTGCTGGCCATCAGGCAGTCTCCTGACTGGGATATTGCCTGGGGTTATGTGAGCAGTAGGTCCTAAATGCTGAGCAAGCACTGCCTTAGTAGCCAAAAAGGTGACTCACGGCAGAGTGTGCGCTGCCGTGGCAGGTTGGTCTGCATGAGATACGAGGCACGACTGCCCTCAGTGTTACAACCCTGGCTCTTCCTCTCAAACTGTGACAGTTTATGGTTTCAGTCATGGAGGTCCCTGGCATTCTGTCAAAATGACAAGGCATCACATTCCTGCCAACAGTTCTCCAGTTGTACAAAGAATATTTCTATAACCTCTTACAAGTATTTACTTTTTTTTGTAAGAGTTGAAGTAAATTCTTTACCAAGAGCAAGCACTGGAATTACACAGCATGAATAATTGGATTCAGTCCATGAAACTAATTAAGATTGCCACAGCCTCTTTGGGATCCTAATACTGGTTTTAATACTCACTCATAGGATTTCAGAAAACATTCATTTGCAAAGACATTTATTTGCATAGACAAATGTATATCCGCTAATTTAAACACAAAAAGAAAAATGAGGTCCACTTATTACTTAAACTAGGTATAAACTTAAAAGCAAATTCATTCAGTTTAATATTTAATGAAGTCCTGAATCAAAACTGATGGGATGAGAATATAACTAGGAAAAATAACCCATAAAGCATGTCAAAGACTGTTGTTCCTTAAAGTCTTGGCCCCAGTTGCATAGCATCTACCATTGTACAGAAGTACTTGTCAAATATTTGAAGCAAAACTCCAAGAAATTATGAAGTGCTAGATAAATACTATAAATCTTCAAGTTTGCTGTGTATTAGCTCAAAGGCTCAAAATTTCAAATTCTGGTGAAATCAGACAATTTCATTAAATAATGGATATTGATGCACACTTTCAAATGTAAAAAGGAGAGGAATATACCATGGGAAAACTGCTGAACATTAACTACATGCTATTTCTTTATGTGTATATTTCACCCTTCTAACTCTTGGCCACAGTGACACAGAGTTTCTATTCTGTGCAGATGGACAACAGGAAGTTGTGGTCCACGGTTAAAAATGGGTCTGTTGCTTGCTTCCTCAAGCATTTCCAACTTCCAGCCTGGTAATAAAGTGATTATACTTGGGAACAGAGAAAAATGAACACAGACTGGTAAATTTTTTGTGAATCAGTAGATAAATTTCATGTAACTCACATCTTTTAATCAGACATGAACCAGTGTGACTGCCATCAAAATACAATTTCTTCACCTGACTTTCAATCAGTAACAATAATCAAGATCTCATGAAACAGAAATGCCAGTGAGTGCCATTGATCTACTTCTAAAATTATCAGAAATACCCTGTAACTTTCTTTACAAAGAGAGATGAAATACCATTTGTGCAATGATAGGAGAGAGACCCTTCCTCTCCTTCCTTCACACCCCATCTCATCTTTCAACATTTAAACCTGGAGAAAAAACTATTGTTGCTGTAACTACTGCACAGCTTGCAACCAGGAAAGAAAATGAGATAAAATATTTGCCAAGATTTTACAGCATATGTTCCTTCCACTCCTGTAACAATTTCTGTATTCAATTTTCTCATCTGTTTGCTAGACTCTAATGTCCTATACCTGCAGTTATGCCAGGTATCAGTGCCCCCTCATGTAGATAAGCAGGAACTTGGCTAAACCTTGAGTGAAAGAAGGTGCATTATGTCATATGCTAATGTCTTCAAAGAGAGCAGCTGAAGAGCAGTTGAACATACTAAGTTTCCTATAATGCATTTCAAACAATTTTTTATTTCAGGTTTGTAGAGATTTGATGAGGAATGATTAAGAAACACTAAACCAGCACTTTTAGGTTAGCTGACTAGGAATTATGGATCAAGGTGTGAAAGCTGTCTTATTTTAGAGTTGCAGTTAAAATATGACCCTTTATAACACAATTTAATAATGATTAATAATAAAAAGCCCAGAGACACTGATATGTGTCTTAACATTAAATGCCTTCTTTTTCACCCTTACCAAATATTTTGTAGTACTAGTCCCATCTATGGAAAACTGGAAGGATTTTAATCACCTTCAGTTTTAGCATTTCTATTGCTGTAGAACTTGCTTCTGGAAAAATATCACAAAAATAGCATTGTGTGTAATTTCTGGACAGAGCTTTACAAGATTTACTTCAAGAATCTCTAAGCAGAATATATGGAAACAAAAGGTTAATTCATCTACACTGAGGTAGAAAATCTTGCACTACACCTTCCCACTTTTCTAGGGCAATGAGAACTGCTCACTCTTCATGGAAAACCCAAGCAAAATAATTATTTTCTAACAGCAAGGAGCCTGAAAAAGGGAGTACAATTCACAGTGCCAATTTCTGGAAATGTTAAGGTCTTCATATACAGCATAACAAACTTTGCAATGTTAGCTGATGGTGAATCTTGTGCCACTTGACATAAGCAGTCTCGCCCTGATTGTTGATGTAACACTACTGATGAAGTGGATGATGGGAAAGCCACAAATTATTGCTTAGGTCTCAGCTTTCAAGTCTGGGAGGAAACGTACATATGTATATTTTATACAAAACATGGTAATTTAGAGGCTGCTAAGCTTGTTTTAAAAGAAATATTTTCTTCTGGCTCGAGTGACATATTTGCTGACATGGAGATTCAGCATTCCTGTTTGCTTCTGAATCCAGTATTTTGACTGTGTTCCAGTTCCAATACTAACACAACATTCTTTTAAGTGAAGATGAATGGAGGTAGAAGAGAAGGACAACTACAATTTTCCTTTTTAAGTTAATCCAGGCTGCCACATATCTTGGAAAAATACTGACTTTGTTCTGTCTTGTGCCTCTGATCTTAGACCAAACTGATCCACACTACAGGAAATACCTAATATATAGATGACTCACTTTCTGACAACAAAAAAATAACGCCTTTTTTTTCCTTCATAATTTGTTTCACAATTTCCAAGCCAATGAATGAGACTGTAATTCCTCCTCCCCTTCCATTTTTTAATATTAAGTTTAAATAACAACTTTCTGACCCACATCCTACCCACAAAAAAATTGACCTGTGATTATAACCCACTGGCTACTCAGAAGTACTATGTCAGTCTCCACAAATTGTGATACTTACGACACCACTATGTAATATAAACATTCAAGTCACATTTCCTTTTATTTTTTTTTTCTCCCCAAACCCACGGAAATAGGAAACGCAAAAGAAAACTTCAGTCACAATGATCAACATTTTAATGTCCTTAGAAAACCCAACTAATGAAAATAAATTTGAAAAAACCCTGAAGCTGCTGTAGTCAATAACTCAAAATTTGTACAGGAGTTCTTCAGACATCTGAGAGATTTCTTAAACAGGTTTTGTTAAAAATGCATGAGTAGTTTAAAATAAACACCAAGAAATGTGAAAAATCCCCAAACTTGGAAATTCAACTAATGCAAATAGTGTGTACTCAGAGAAATAACTACCTTTCACATCTGTAGTAAAATGTGATTTCTCACAGACTATCTACATAGCATAATGTTCATGAACATTTTCGTTATTTGAAGAGCTAATATAACTTCTCCTCAGTTAAATCACTCATTCAGACCAAGCTTTATCTGGGGTAAGTAACATTTAAGTTTAATGTTCAGTTTTTCCTTGAAAGGGGGTCCTAGAGACAGCAAATAATGAAAAACCAGGTCTCACCTACAACTGAGCAATCCCTGTAGCTAACAATAAAATACATGGCTGAAGTTTTTATTTTAAAATTTCAGTTCATATGGATAAGAAATGGTTGATTTTTCATATAACAGTCATCAAGCTAAGGTTGTGTGGCATTTCCAGTGCTGGAGAGTTTCTGCCTTATCATCACATCTGGTTTTATTTTTAAATTATAACCTTGAGATTCAGATCACTTTTTCCCCTTGGTTTTCATGAATATGGGTTTATTTAGTTACAGACCCATAAAAGTGCTCTCAACTTATTGTGCTGTACACTGGTTTGGAAAAAAAAAATCTAGTAGAACTTTTTCTTTGATGCATTCTTTGACTATTAGTATCACAAATATCTGTTGGTGACATCTCTACCACTGATTCCAGAAGCACTTTCCGTTTCTAGAGAAACTCAGGCATGCAGGTAGAAGGGGATCTGGACATCTGGGAGATGAGGTGTCCTGAGCACATTACGCTGGCCCACCCTAAGGAGGGCTCTAGCAGGGTGTCATAGCCTGTGCCACAACCTCAGCCTGGAGAAGGTGAGGGCTGGCACAAGTGTCAACTTGCTCAATGGTTAACACAGTTGCTGAGTGCTGAGCCATAACTATGGCTTGTATTGCCTGCAGCTTTACCAGACAATATCTGTTCACAAAAGGCACCTTTAGTCCTTATGGCTTGAGCTACGCCATGCACCAGCCTCTGTGGGGTAGAGAATAGACCCTGAACCTGTTTCCTTCTATATGTAGTCTATCCAACATTTGTTGATCATCTCAGAAGCCCTAATACTAAGTTGATATGAAAAGCAAGTGATTTAACCATTAAGTGAAAAAACTCCCACAATGAGATCACCATATATGTTCTGATAGGAAAATGACATTGATTTTACAGACTGGTATTTGTAACAGGCAGTCAAATGACCTCCTACTGAGGTTACCCAACCCTTGGCATTGTAAACACATTTCTAGCTTTTAAAGATCCTCAAAGCAGTCTTTTGTATACTTCTACTGCTTGTGTATAGTATCTGAAATTTGGAAGAGATTAGAAAAATATCTGTGGCTATCTTTGGGAAAATCCATTTGGATTTGACTGAGCTGCAAGCAGGGCAATGTTATCATTTGTACTACTCAGCAGTGGACTTCCTAAACTGCTGGGGTAGACATTGTGAACATTCTGTCTGAATGAAATGTGTTTCAGTCCCATTGAGACTTCTGTTGCCATATATACATATGATTCATGTAACATATAAACCTTATCACAGCAAGAGCCTGGATGCCTGAACCAAAATTCTCTGCTCTACTGTAACAAGGATTGATATGCACCATAATTTTATCACATACTGAAACCTTAAGAAAATGCAGCAAATGCATTTGAATATTACCTGAAAATTTAGTCACAAATGACATTCTGTTACTTTGAAAAAAATAGATGGGTATATGGTAATCCTACAGATATCAAAGTCTATCTTGGTTTTTAAGGAAAAAGCAGAACATAATTCTAGTATGTAGGTAATAAAACACTCTTATATTAACATTGGATAAGTAATTTGCTGACTTGCTGATGTGTATTGATGCTCAACTTTGAAAAGCCTCTGATTCTTTTTTCTTTGGTATTTAAGTGGGTTTGAGACAAAAGCAAAATCAATTTTGACAGTATCAGTTCTGAGCCAGATTCTGTTACCCTGGATGCAGGTGGTATGGTGCCTTTTTTAGCCAGTGGTGCAATTGATTTTAATGGTATTAGTTGCCAAATAAGAAGCTGTTCAGACTAAAGACGATATCAGAAGTCACCTTCCATAATTGAAAACAAAACAAAACAAAAAATTGATGACTGCTAGACATTTCATATATGCTGAAATACAAAATGAAGGCTTTTAAAAAAATATAAATGCTCTTGTGTAAAGACAAATACACTTTTTAAAAAATAGCCTTTTAGTAATTTTATTGCTTTTTTTTTGAGCACTTCAATAAACATGGATGAAATGACTTTTCAAAAAACTACAAGAAGAAAAAAAGTAAAGGAAAAACCAAACCCTATAATTTATACTCTTAAATGAGGGTACACTTAAAATATACTTCATATGAATCAGCATTAAAAAAAAAAAGAACTTTAGTTTTGGCTGTGAAAGTCCCTAATTTTTTTCTTTTATTCTTCAAAGAGATATTTCTTGCAGAGGAATTGCTGTCAGTGGTGTTATTACCAAAAATAACATCTCTGTAAACTGGCATCAGAGTGTGAACCAATTAGCACTATGAGACGCTGTGGAAGTTTAAAATCAAATGTAGCAATAACCATCTGGGTAGACAAAATACTCTTTTTACCTGCGGGTCCTTGAACATGGCAATAAGCATATGGCAGAGAGAGCTGGGATTGTTCAGCGCATTTCCAATAAAAATCTAGGTGACAGAAATACGCCATGATAGGTGTCATAGAAACTAGTGTAATGACCTTTCACATCTGGATGCCTCATTTCTAATTAGGAATGAATAAGATATAACAAGGTCAGGTGACACTGCCTAACACAGTATATTACTTGTATATGGATGAGGCATTTTGATGAAAAACTTCCAAAGCGTTTTTGCCAATTATCTTACCTAACTTCGTGTGACACCAGACTGTGTCCCCTTGGAAGAGGTTCCAGATGTGAAAGGTCAGAACTTTTATCCTGGAGTATGCAGCTTTTTCTTTTTCCAGATCTTTGTTATCTCTGTATTAATGTCAAATGAAAACCAATTTTTTCCCCTCCACTTTACAACCCTTTTGAAATGCTTCTTTCAAAACATGACACTTGTACAAGCTGCTTACACCCCTCCAACAGCATGAGCACTTTTCACCAGCCATAACACCAGATGGCCAGATCCTGGCACCCTTTGAGTCTATTTGTGCAGTCTCACTGAAACAATATTTTGTCATAATCAACCAGTCCACTTCCTTAGTTTATAACATCGCCAAAACATTACAAGGAAAAAAGGGCATTTCTAGACCTTTGCAAATCACCTGAATGGTCTGACCCCCAATAGGAGAAGCACATTCTGCAACACCACACACCTCAATTGAGGAGCTTAGCTCTACCTGCTGGATCAAGCTCAAGCATGGTAAGGGAAACAGCTGCTTTTTTGCAGAATTTGACACCCAGGAGTCCAGCCCTGGCTGTAGGCAGTGGGTTTGGGCTGCCTGAGGCAGCTCCTGGTAGCCAGCTCTCATCCCCCACAGAGATGCTGGTGCAGTGGGAGAGGGAGGAGGAATGTCTGTGTGAGTCCTGACTCTGGGCACCAGCAGGTGATTGCCAGTGGTGCCCGATTTCACATGTCATGTACCTTTTCTGGGGTTTTGAGGACATATTGGTGTTTGTTCTCTTGAGGGAACATAGGTGCTACCAGGCAAGTGCTGCATGAGCTGTTTCCTCTGATTTGGTGTCACCTGCAGCTGTCCGGATTTTATGGATCTCTTGCACTGGGAAGTTTCTGAGCAATCTTCAGTCACTTTTTGCTCTGAGATGTCAGTCAAAAACATAGACAAAAAGAAAAGAAAAAAAAAAAAAGATGCAGAGAGATGGAAATAGTGCTTTGAGTAACGTAGCAGTTTGCCTTACAGGTCACTCAAACAAGGTCATTATTGACTGAAGATGGTAATTCTTGCTCTTTCCAGGCACACGTAGATTTAAACAAATCAGAATATTGGCATGCTAAACTCTACCCTACCTCCCATTCCGACTAATTTCTCACATGCTTTTATTACAGTTAAGGATCAAACACAAGTCACCTTAATAAACAGATGAAAGGTATATATGTTTTGGCAGCAAAAGAAATAACAGAAGAGGAGAAAGGTGATGTGATACGTTGAAACTCACAGCATGTTCAGGATAACATGCAAAGGTTCATGGCTTTAGTGAAATCAGTCTAGGGAGATAAATCAGGAATTTTTCATGCTTTCCAGGCTACCAGGGCACTGCTGACTCACATTCTACTTGCCACTGACCATGGGGACTCTCAGCTAGAAGATAAACTCTGGAACTGGGAGCGGCATAATGCTGTCATCTAAGCTAAATAACGTTTTCTTGTAAGTGTACCAGACAGCTTCAGGTGACACCAAACCAGAAGAAACAGCTCATGAAGCCTTCCCCTGGTAGCACTTATGTCCCCACTGGAGGACAAACACCAAGGAAAATGTAATATATTAAGGAACTCTCTGTACCGTATTTACACACACCTACAACATAAGAAGTGTAGAACTGGGATACCTCTGCTTTTAGATACTCAGTTTTATGAGTGAGCTTCTGCACACAAATATTGAGTCACTAAGGCAGCTATTTTTACATAAGTCATGCTTTTTTTTTAGGACTTCCTGCTTTTTTTAGGTCTTCCAATATGAAGTTAAGGCTTCGGAAAAAATACAGATTGATGCATCCTTGTTTGCTTTACATCCCTCGCTGTCACACTTCTGCCTACCTATTTTTGCTTCATTCCTTTCAACTTTTCACTAAGTAATAGCTGAAATTTGTTTCACAGTTTTACAGGACCAGGGATTATAATTGTGAGGACGGTAAGGTGTCTGGCATATCACATGCACTGTAAAAATAACAATACCTGCAATAACTAGCATTCTGTGTTGAAATCCTATTTTATTTCAAGTTCTCAGACAGTGCAAAACTGCATTTTGTATATTTGCTTTTAACACGTCTTAATCTGCATTTCTTCTAAATTTTCAGATTTGAGATGCAATGATGCTGCTGACATGGTTATCCTCCAGATGAGTCTGCGAGACTCACAAGATTTGCCTGCCCTGACTACATAAATACAGATTAGTAAAAAAATAGAAAAAGGCAGGTAAGTTCACTGCCCCTGGCTTTGGCAAATGTGTCCCTTTGGTACGTCTGTTAAGGGAAACGTTATCTTTACAAAGCAAACTCGTGTTACAGGCATACAGCAAAAGATGGAAATACTGTAGGTCAGGCTTGAGCCTCGGTCTGTGGTGAGGCCCAAAGGTCAGTCAGGAGTCAGTTAAAGTTCACCCCTCTATGTCACCAATGCTTTGACCTCTTTCACTTTGTTCTGAGCAATGACAGTCACTTCAAGGATTAACCAACAAGGGAAGACTTCTAATTTCACACAGTCAGAACCCTGAGGAGGAGAGGTCATGATCCAGCCACTTTCCCCCTTCCAGCTCTACCATGTAGGGAAAAAGCATCCTCAGCTGGTCTCAGACCATCACCTCTATTTAGAAGGTCTTCCTTCTGACATGAACGAAATTCAAGAGACCAAGCATGACGTTTGCCTTAACTCTTTATTTTTCTATTAATATTATCTTCTGCCATATTGCATTGCCTTGCAATTAAATGATCATGATCATGAAGAAGATAAAGGATGGAGCTAAAAAAAGTCACTCAAAAGCTATAAATATAAATATAGTCAACCACTGTCCTTTTCTGATGAAGAGAATAATGAAAAGGGAAAAAAAAAAGGAAAAATGATAAATGAAGCCTGATGATTTCCTGTAGATTTTAAATGAATGATGTTAAAAATAAAGTGTTTATTTTTTTTGTGGGTGAATAACAACACAGACTTTTCTCTGTACTTCATGAGACCAGAACAGCAGGTTCTGAGTCACGGTGATTCCCATAAATCTTTCTCTGTTCCTAATAATGGTTAAAGCTTTCAAAATGCCACAATCCATTGCATTTGACCACTGCATCAGCTACACTGGAGCACAGCGAAATGTATGCTATGGATTTCAACCCTGAAAATGTATGAATTCCTATGCTAATTATTCTGAGCCAGAATGCACCTGTCATAAAAAAAAGAAGCTAGATTATTTGCTTTTACAACAATTCTTTCATGTAATGTACCATAAAACAACATATAGTACAAATCGCTGTTACATTATGAGACTGAGAGACGCTCTACAAATTACTGGATTTTTGAAATTATGTGTGAAAAGGTCATTCAAAAACAGAGAAGGAACATAAATCCTTATACCATATAGCACAAAGATAGTTTGCTACTCAGATGCCTCAAAACAGAAGAAAACCCCACTATATCAAACTACCTGTTATCAGGTAATTTGCATTTACAGGAAAATCTCTCCTCTTCTGCAGTGAAGGATGGGTCTAGGGATCTAAAGAGTGAGAATCTGCACCAGGAGAGGAAGGGAAAATGGAATCCAACCATAACCCAAACCAAATTCAGAAGTAAAAAATAGGGACTCATCTTCATGGGAGGAATTGCCTTTCAGTCCATGTATCTTTATTTTCCTCTAAGGAATATAAAACCCATTGCTCCCAAGAGAAAGCTTATTTTCTTTTTTTTTTTTTTTTTAATGAGCTCTGTAACAATCTGTAGGCTGGGTACATGTAATTCTTTTAGTTTGATGTATTTCAGGAACTTTGTAGAACTAATGCAGCAGTATTTCCAGCTGATTGGGATGAAGAAAATGAAAATGGGTCTTTGCAAAACTGTAGTTCAAGTCCTCGAGCTCCTGCAAGGCTCCACCCTCACTGCAGTCGTTATTAAGTTGCTACTAATGGCCCGACTGTGATGTTTCTGTCTAGGTGGACCAAGAGGGTGATGCACAAGAAAATAAAAAGGGGAGAAAATATTTGAAAATATCCAGTGAAAAATTCTGCAAAACCATTCAGAAGTTTAACTGTTCTAAATCAAAGTAATCTAGGAATCTAAAACCCATTCAATTTTGAGAGATTAAGCTTCAAGTCACTGGAACACTTTTGGAAATTTTATTCAGTGCTCAAATGCAGCAGGCTATTGCTGGATTCTCCCCAGAGCTAGTGGTGAAACACTGCACAAAAAACACAAGACTCCAATGCTGGGCCTGCCCTTCCTTTGGCTTTTGGAAGATCTTGGAGACAGGGATAATAATGCTGAACACAGTGCCACCTGTGACTGTAGTAAAAGTCTAATCTGACTTAAATTCAAGAACAAATTTTAACCCAAATCTGTTATTTTGTATTTCTTAAAATAAAATGATATTTCATGATAAACATTTTAATCAGCATGTGTGACATGTTTAAAATTCCATTTTCCAATTAATACTATTAAAAGAGGGAACGACACTGTATATGTAAAGAGTAAGGATCCTTATTTTGGGTCACAATAAATGTTTCAGATTAATTTTTACTAATTTAATCCTTTCTTTTCCACCTAAATTTTGTTAGTATGCTGCCCCAGCTGACTGTCATCACACAACCTAGTCATGATCACATTTACTTCAGTTGATCAGAAGATGTTGTACAGAAAATGGTACAGTGCAATGATATTTAGAGACGCCAGATCACTGTTAAGGATATTTTTGATGTTACCCTCTGTGCTGTAGAAAGGTAAGCACCAGATCTGTTCTGAATCTTCATTTGCATTTGATGTGTAAAACTGTTATTTTACATAGTAATAAATTGTCAACTGTGAGGACTAGCTTTTTATTTGTTTACAGAAATTATACCACATATTAAATAAGTTCCTACTCATGTTTACTCCTACTGTGGATGGTCAATTTCTCTGCATACCTGCATTTCTTTCACATTCCTGTCTTACATCGTCTGAGTGCAGAACACTGATATTAAAATCCACTAGCTTCTCCACAGCACACTTTTTGCCTCAGTCAGATTTGTCAACATTACTTTTTGTTTTCACTAAAAATTTGCATTCAGTTTTTACTGCTGCAAAAAGGTGGATCAGTCAAAACACCTCGAAGAACAGGCTACTGCTATGGTTGTAAAAGAGGAATGGGTATTCAGCCCCTAACCTGTCTGTAGAGTGTAAAAACAAATGTATCCATTAGGTTAACTTCTGCCCTTGATGTTTATGCACTGAGACCTGGATGGACAGAAGAATAGTTACAGCTTACCAGAATGGATTCATATAAATACTTAATGACTTTACTGCATACAAAAATATGTGATTGTAAATGCAGTGGTCTCTTTTCGAAAGTGAACTGCATTGGGCAAAGAATCTAGGCAACACTTCAGGCTTCAGGCTGGTGTTTGGATTATTTCACCCACAAATAACAAAATTCACACTGAAATCTTAGTACAACATGTGCAGAGGAAAAAAAGAAAGAAAAGCTCTGTTCTCTTTCCATTATATGCATTCCACTCATACTTTGGAATGCCTTCTTGATTAATTAACAGTACTTTATGTAGAGGGTTTTGGTTGATTTATCTCCTTTTAGTCATTTAAAGATGCTGTTGTGAATTTGTACATTCACACGGAGCCTTTATGACTCATGATTTCACCCTGACAAAGATCTGGAGAATTCAGCAGTTGTACAACACGACACTGAGTAGCTGAGCCTGTGAGAAACTGAAGAGTTCCCTGAGATGCAGAGCCTGAAAGGCTAAGGTTCAAATCCCACATGACCACCAGTTTTTTCAAGTAAAGATTTTTTTGCCTCTGCCTAATGACTTTTTTATCTTCCTTATAAAACAGAACATCTACAAAGCTCAGAAGTAGAGAATGTATTGTAAAGCTCTTATTCAGGCAGTGGACAGTGAAATTTTGGTTCTTCTGAGTTCAGATTCTTACACCGCAGGGATCTGTGTTATTCTTCAAAGTTACAGTTATTCTTCAAAGAAGCCATCCATCCTTTCAGTTTCTATCCCTTACCTTGTGTCATTTCAGCAAAATCTTTGTCAAAAATCAGTTCTGTTAGAGGAAAAGAGGAAAAAGATTCACAAAAAAATTCTCATTATGGAGACACAAAATAGAAATACTTTGTGGAGTGAACAAAATACTTTCTCTCACAAGGCGTATTTACTGTATTTCATTAGATGCCATAGTCAGACTGCATTCCTAAAGATCTGTCTTAGGCATTTTTCAAGTGTGGAACTCCACCATCGCATGTGTTGGGTATATTTGGTCTTGCTGTTCCCAGTTTTACTTTTGTAAATAGCACAAAATAGAAAAATTCTCTACTAAAGCTTAGTTTCCTTCACATTTTGATGTCAGATTTGAAGTTCCTTATTTTATGTCTTTACTTCCAGTTGGGGATCAAGAAACCCTGGGTAATAATTATTTGCAAAAAATACCAGAGAGAATAGCATATAGCAAAAAAAAAGAAAAAGAAAAAAAAAAAGCAAGGCATAGAGAAGGATGAAAAATTGATAATATGCCATCTAAAATGATCAAGTTGTCAAGGATGACACTGATATAAATTCCCTTGTTATTGCAGATGAACCAGTATAGTACCAGGGGACTGAACATGAGCCAGATTTGATTTGTCAACTTGTTGCTATTATTTTGACAACATTTCAGCAAAATTGTCACATCTGTTGAAATTCTGTTAGAAAATTAGATGTAGCAAAGAACACCAAGCAGCCTTATTTTCTCCTACTGGGTGTGCTGGGATTTTCCTTTGGTGAGTCATCAGCAGGCAGCAACAATGAAGTGTCACAACAATCACAAAGATACCATCTGGTTAAAGAAAATGATCCAAGAGCAAACATGTATCTTCCTAAACATAAAATTCATCAGCACAAAAAACTATAAACACACACACACACAAGTGTGTGGCTTTGCAGATATACACATATATATATTTTTATATATATATATATATATATGTTTATATATCTCTATCTGAAATTTCAGCAATTCTTGCAATGCTATCAAAACACCAAGATAGTAGCAATTATAAAATTTCCCATATGGATTTCTATCATCACCTAAAGGCACAGATGATATTACTCGAACTTTGTATCATGAGAGCTCATGACATTTGGAAATATGGAATATGTTTTTCATCACATGGCACCTGTCACACCTGCTGCTTGCAGAAATTAGGCTTTAATAATTAGAATGCTTCTATTTCTTTCAAAGTATTTTTAACAAATACAGGCACAACACACAGCTCTGCATTGCCAAGAACTCTTCCAGAGAGCTAACAGGCTACAGGATGATTACTGCAATAGTACTTATCTAGATGACCTTTATTTCCCTTTTCTCTTACTGTGTATGTGGAAGTCCTTGTTACATTTGAAAGTAAACTGTTAAGAAAATCTAGTTCTCCTTGCCAATCCTGGAAGCAATAGTAAATGTCCAAAAATGTAAAGTTTTGATCAGTACGGTTCTAGAGTGATAGAAGAACATTTCTGATGCATTTTCTAAATTAAAAATGACAAGGAATAAATTGGGGAAAAAAGGCAATGATAGTTTCCAAACATGCAAAGTGAAGCTCAAGGAAATATTTGCATTGCAATTCATGAAACTATTGACAAGGAAAAGATTATTACTAAAGAGGTAAAAATATAGATTACCAATAAAGCTCCCTCAGCCTTATTTAAAACAAATTTAATTACATAACAAATGAATAGCAATACAAGTTCAGATAGAAGCTTAAATTTTTTTTTCTATTTATACTATCCAGATCTTTTTAAAATAGCATAACAAAAAATAATGGTCATCAGGTGACAAATATTGCTTTGTTTCTTGCACATACTCAATCTACTATGCATAATAAATCAGCACAATGGACCTCTTGAAGTAATTCCAGAAGGACTGCAGGCAGCTACCTTCTCTGCTTGACTAAAGTATATCTTGCATACCTATTCTTTTGCCTTCCTTTAGAAGGAAAATATAGTTTAAGTGACTTGGGGAGTGCACCCATAGAGCCAAAAGGAGTTCTTCCAACAGCAAAAATCCCAGGAGGAGTGGTTTAATGACAATACAATAACTGTAAATATTTTATTTATTTAACTTTGTGCTTGTATTTAAACAAATGGTTTAGATATGAGCAAGACCAGGACTAAAAAACTTTGCCTAAATATTTACTGTGTTTCCCTGGTGATTGTCTCATACAGCAGGAAATAAATGCTACTGTTTTCTGCTAAAATTGTCTAAAATATATGCCAGTTTTTCTATCTGTCTTTCATCTATTATTCAAGTGATCTGTGGCACAGGAGTAGAAAAGTTATACTTGCCTTCACTTGGATATAAAATGAAATATAAACATATATGCTCACATGAGCATATAGCATACATCTTAACTTTATTGAACCCCCATCTCCCCCCCCAAAAAAATCCAAACCCAAAACACCCAAAACCTCAGCTTGTTGCAAAGGCGTTTTCCTACTGTTTGTCCTACTTATAATATAAGTTTGTCAGTTTCTCTTTCAGTAGCTTCTGATGAAACTTTTATTTTTTTTTCCTGGATGTACAATCTGCCTGATTTAACTTTATGCTATGATACGAATTACTAATAAAATACAATGCCACAAACTAGTTCTTTTACATCTAGCATAATGATTTTCACTCATACAGAGATTGATTACTAATGACTGATATTAATGCAATTTAAATTTTGAGACTATACCAAATGATTTTACTAGGACCAATTAAATTTTCCCCACATTAGTTTAAAAAAAAAAAGAAAAAGAAAAAAAATCCCTTTGAGTCTGAACACATGTAGTACGAACATGCAGCAAAATTTAAGCCTGTTTATGGGACCTAGTGGTACTTAAGCCCACCTGTTCTTGCTGAATTCTCTGCAAAGGTTGCTACAAAAAAATATTTGTGATTGTGGTAATTCTAGTGTCCTAAAAGAAAAAGATCTTCACTGATGAGAAATTTAGTAATATTTATCATTAGTCAGAAATAGTGCATAGTAGGTCAGTTTCTATCTCCTGCTCTCTGCCACATGCACACAAACATGCAGTTACACAAACATGTTCTGTTTTAAAAATTCAGCCTTAAAGAGGCTAGGTGTAAAGAAGAAATTGATATATATTTTACATATGATGAAATATATAACGATTCTTTCACATATATAAAATGACTTAAGCAACAGGCTACAACTTTAACAATCCATCTGCCATAAACAGACCGACATCAAAGCCAAAACCCCATCAAAGTGCAGTCTTTAAGTAAGTGCACTGAAAATGGAACACATTTAGAAAAACCATATTTTAATATGGAACTCAAATCATTTTTCAAATGTGTTTCATCATTAGAGCTGGATGAGGCATAACCGATGACAGAACTTAGTTTTTTGTGTTCAGTCATCAGAACTATGGCATTATGTCTGCCTCTTCATTGGGAGTGAAGATGAGTGTGGAATGAAAACAAAGCTTCAGATCAAAATGAAAGAGAAGTGATAGCACACAGATAAACTTGTCTTGGACATGTCAGTACTTGCTATTTCATTTCTCTGATATGAAGGATGGATGAAGTAAAACCAATTTTGGTTGTCAAGGGCTGCCACAAAATGGAGAGAAACAAGATGAACAACAAAAAGATGTCAAGAATAGGTCTATCAATAACACTAACTTATTTTACACATACACAGTAAAACCCCATCCAACTTCCAACTTCACATAAATAAAACACCATTTCATTTATGGTGGTTACTGTAGTTGCTGAAGACATGTATTGCCTCACCTTCTTTCTCAAACAACAAGAGTCACCTATTTGAGTATCTTAACATTCAAATACTACATCTGTACAGTCTTGAAATTTTTAATAACTTGTAGTAAAACACTTCTTCAACTAGGATCCAACTGACAGGTTTTTTGAAGAACCTGCACAAAGCTGCTGTTGAAGGCAATAGAAACTTTGGCTGCTCAGCATCTTCGAAAGTCTGTTCATATATTTTTATTTCTCATTTAAATGTAAGTCCTGCAAAAGGAAGAAGACTGTCCAGACAAGAATATAAATAATCTGAACAAACCTATACAGAGTTTGGGAATTTATAGAAAATACATTTAAATTTAATACACAATATGAAATATAGCCATAAATACTGAAGACAACCCTGAACTGAGCTGTAAGAATGAGTGAAGTTGTGATAGAAGAAAAATTAAGGAGCCTGTAAGAGAAAAAATGGGAGTGTAGGGAAACAAAGAAAACCCTTACTATGTGGAAAATCTGCTGAAACACTGTTTCTATAAAAATTCTAGTGTAATAAAATACTGTCCTTTATCTTCACAGTAAATCTTATTTTGGAAGAAGTATAAGCAAGTTGTTATTGTATACGCCAAGATTCTCTTAATTCTTGTTTCATCGATATTTGACTAAGTAATACTGAATTGATTCATGTATTAGATCTGTATGGAATGGGTCTTTAATATCAGTAGAACACCTTACAAGTTACAACAGAGAACACAATAAAAACTGAAATAGCAAGGAGTGTGGAAAAAAGCATGTGATTTAGACAGAATTGCAATAAAACCAATTGAAAAGAGACAGACACGTGCAATCTGACCTTCTACCTCCCTGTACTGTTCATACTGATTTTCTCAGCAAAAGGAGTATCAACAGCTCCAATCAGTACTCACCAAAGTGATTCTGCTAAGTATTGAATGCTCGCCCACAATGGTTTGATCCAGTCGAGCTGGTAGGACTGATAGATAGCCTGGCATTTTCCTTCTATGACATGCTGCAGAAAACTAAGCAACTCTTTCAAAGGCTTTGCTTTTCCTGGTTTGATAAGGTGTTTTCTTCAGAAAATAAAAGTAATTTTATTAAATCAACTGCTCTCAGAAGAGCTACAGCATATGACTATGTATCGAAAGCAAATGCATGTGTAATAAAGGGGCTCAACCTAGAGACTCTCATGATTCTTACACAGAAAATAGGTGTCCTTTCAACATAGTAATATAATATAAGAGGGATAAGACTTCATATTGTCCTTGAGGATGAGGAAGTGAAGCTGGTTTAAAATGTAACTACTACATGGGGAATAAATTATATGATTAAGAAGAAGCATATGCTGAATCACTGATGCTGTTTGCTCTTTCTGACTAAGTTACAATGCGTGCATCCATCCCATGCTGCCTAAAGAAATTAAATTAAGAAGTTCCCTTTCCATCTGAGTGAGCGAGCACAGTATTTTCTCTTTCTTTTCTACAAGGAGAATGACTACTGCATTAGAGACCAAATAAAGCAGTGCTGTTGGAAAAGTGTCCATTACTCCAATAAATACAATGTATTGGCTTGGTCCTCATCTTTCTTCAGGTCATGCAAGGAAATTCAAAAGGCAGCAAGTGCAGCCCCTTCAAATTTGAAGGCATAAGAACTCACCATGATAGGATATTTAGAAGGGGGTTAGAAACTTAAGGTAGCATAAAAAGCTATTAAGACCATTTTGTTCAACTTTTTTTCCAATTTTCTTGAAATAAGGTTGTCTAATAACTGTCACATTCCACCTAAATTGCAGGATCAAATATGAATCTTTAACACACGAACAGGCACAATGGTCTTGGATTTTTTTTCTGCTTTATCATAAGCTACAATCTTACTTTCCTTATTGTTTTCCTTCCACTGTCTTGTTCAGACAAATGGAGAAAATATAAGGAGAGATGAAAAATGTCATTCTTCAGGAAACACAATTTGGAATGGAATTAGTAAATAGGACAACACTTTAATGTGAATCTTGATTAATCCTCTCTGTCCTTGCATGTCTCCTTTTTCCCAGACGCTATCTCTTTCACTCTTTGAATTTCTGCATTTTCAGCTAAAATATTCTCAATACCAAGTGTTTTAGGCACACTACATCAATGTTTCTTTTTGTCAACAAAGTCGCACAGAATAACCAAGAACAACTTAAAAGCAATTCCTGTTGAAATTTAGTTCAAGGAAACACAATGACTCTTCTGAAAAAGCAAGCTGGAGGAGATGTTGAAATAGATAATTATATTCCAGGGTAGACAACTTAAAATGGAAATGAGGCTACATGGGACAACAAAGTGGAAGCAATTTGAATGTCACTTTGCAAAATCAGTGTGCTGATACTGCACCAGAATTCAAAATGTTAGTTCAGGCACATGAAACTCTCTAAATGCCAAATGGGAGAGGTGGTCATGTTCAGGTTTCATGTATTAGTGGGATATTAGGACATCTAAATCAACTGAGAAAAAATCTCAAAGAAGAATCTTCTCCAGGCTTAAGACTATTTCAGATTAGCAATTTGTTTGACTCTATGTTTTAGAACTTAAAACATAAAAGATATGTTTGTTGAAAACATATCTTGTTTTTTGTTGTTATATTAGTATATTTCATTAGCCTAAAGATAAAAATATAGCCTGGGAAGGAAGCCACCATGTCGCACAGCTCTCCCATCTCAGAGGCCCACACTATTTTGGAAAATAGCTTAAAAAGGAATACCACTTAAACGTACCTTTAGACACAGAAGTATCTTTAGATACTGAATTTCAGTTGGACTGAAATCTCACCAATTTCTTGTGGAATGTTTGGCGATCTTATTCAAATTTGGGATTTTTTAATAAAAAGTTTTTATAGTTAGTATAACTTTTCTGTTGGGAAATGCTGAGTTATCAAAATCGAGATCTCTTGCCTTAGCTGATTATACTGGATCTGGCTGGGATGGAGTTAAAATTCTTCACAGTGGCCTGTATACTGCTGTGTTTTGGATTTGAGACTGAAAGTGTTGATAATACACCAGTTTCAGCTGTTGCTGAGCAGTGCCTACACAGCACTGAGACTTTCTTTGTTTCTCATGTTGCCTCACTATCAAGTAGCCCAGGTGTAGGCAAGAGGCTGGGAGAGGACACAGCCAGGATAGCTGACCTCAGAGATATCTGGAGACTGGCTGTGCAGCAGTCTGCCTGTGGCATGGGAAGTGATTGTCTTTTCAACCTTTGTGTTTGTTTTTTCTTCTTAATCTTTCCATCACTTACTAAATTGTCTTTATCTTGACCCAAAAGCATTCTTGCTTTTGCTCCTCAAATAGTTGTCCCCATTCTGATTGAGGACTAGTGGATGAGTGACTAGGTGGGTGGTGAGTTAATGGCCAGGGTCAACCCACTACACTGATAAAACAGTTATAGCAAGAACATTTTGAGGTCAAAGATTAGGTTTTGTACCAAAATAAAAGCAAGGGATTATTCGTTTTCCAATCAGTTCTGACAATCTCTCTCTTGCTGATGGTTTTTCTAGTTAATATGTTCAGTTAAACACTCACTAGTGCAGAGGAAACATAGGATAAATTAATTCTAGCTCTCAGAAGCTAGAGAGTTATCTTGGATTGTGGAAGTAAAGGCTCAAATTCCTTTACAAGGAAAGGGCTCATTACTTATCCAAGGTGGAATAGTTCCAACGGGAGAGGTTGCAATTTCCTTTTTTCCCTGGTTATTAATTTCATTTGGAATGAAGGCAGCATAGGTTAAAGCACATGGATTACAAATCAGTCTTTCTCATTCATATAAGTTCTCTGGCTGCTAATCTAATGAGAGGATAAAACTGGAGAAAGTTTTTTACATCCTGAAACTTTGACTTGGCAGAAAGCTATTTGTTCTCCAGCTATACTCTGTTATCCTTCAGCAAAATATCTCCCAGTTCCTTTGTAGGGATATTGAAGTTTCATGGGATTCTTTAGAATGAAAGGTATTATAAAACAAAATAATTACATAATTATCTGAACATAAAATACTCTTACTCAATTCTTTTTCAATTGAACTTTGAAAAGTGCAAAAGACAGAAATGTGGATGTCCTTGGACCTGGATGGTCCTTGCATTGAAAATTTAATTTTCTTTGAAGGTCTTTCTTTTCCCTCAATGTCCCTCTATTCAAAGTTAATTTAAGACATACCCCGCTGAAATGCAATGGAACAAGTACTATCTCTAATGGTGTCTTTGAAAGTTATGAAATGCTGCATAGCCCTCAGCAGTCTTCAGTAAATCTATTTTACTGTTCCTTGTAAGATTTATCATGCTTCACTTTGTTTAAATAGGTATATGAAGAGCTGAAACACAGATACACAGAAGTGCTCAAAACTTTTGCACCTCCTGCAATCAAAATTTTTGATGGTAATAATCCAGGCAAGTACATGGAGTTTGCTTGACATACCCAAGTAAACAATTTAGACTAAAAATAAATCAAGAAAAGCAAGACAATTTTTACTGGATCAGACAGAATCAAAACTTTTATGTTGGGAATTGAAACTCCACTATGGAGACAAGCTTACACAGATGGGTACAAAATATTTTTTTGTATGGTTAAAGCTAGGTAAGGCTTCTTAAGAAAAATGGGTATTCACAGAATCACAGAATATGCTGAGTTGGAAGGGACCCAAAAGGATCATTGATTACTAAGTCAGTTTAAGGCAATTAGTATAAATTAGAAGTAAAATGAATGTGTGTATTTGGAGATTCATAGATACACTACCCCCCCTGTACACTTAGACCATATCAAGCTTTGGTGACACAAATGTTCAATCCTGAATACCACTATTTTTAAGAGTAGAAAATATCTGAGCTGATATTTAATGAAAATGCAACATGAAATGGACAACAGTTTACAAGTGATCTGGATAATATTTTGATCAACATACACAAGCAGCTGACAGTCAGCCCTTGGAGAGAGATTAAATAGTCAGAGCTTTCTGGGTGTAATATTTATATAAAACATGCTGAGAATACCTAGGTTGTCTCTTGGGTTTGCATGCTATCTAAACCTTTGCTGCAACAAAAACATTCAGACTCAAACTTTTATCTGATTATCTGGACCCTATATTGTTCCGCTTTATTTTTTCTCTTCTCAGGCATTTTGCTTTGTCCAAAGATAAAAGAAATGCCACAAATTATATCAGATATTAGTACTGAAGTTATTATCAATACATAGAAGTATTTTATCTTGATAAGGTATGTATTGCACAACACAAGTGAAACACTTTGGGAAGAACATTGACTTACATTTAAAGGGCTTGAGAACAAGACTTTTAACAATGGGGAATTCTCATTGCCAGAAGTCTAATGTAGTGCTGTAATTTCTTCATTAAAAGATATGATTTGTATAAAAATATCAACTAGTTTGAAATAAAACTACAGAAATGCCTTAAGAAATAACTTTGATATAGTTTAGATTTTATCCTGTAATAAAATTCATGATACTTTCCTTAATGTTATTTTTCTCATCACCTTTGTTGACCCACAACCACCTTTGCAGAGCTATTTACACAGGAAAGCCAAACACTGCTATTTTAAGTTGAAATCAAAGTACTGTGAAGTAACTAGCTGTATTTCTGACTGCATGTTGTCCCACCCCTTTAGTACAAACAGTATCCTACTGTAGAGTTTCCAAATGACCCTTGGCTGGAAACGGATGTCCAAGGGTGTGATGTGAAGGTTGCTGAATGAAGCAATGGCTTTAGGGGCTCCTGATGAGTAAATAGCTTGTGTACTACAGCACCAACTTCAAGACCCAAGGCATGTTTTATTCATACACCTGGACAGAAATGCAAGACAGCATCTGCTGCCTTATTTCTGTCCTTTCCCTCTTCCTTCTGGACTTGAAGAAACCGTAAGCTGCAGCTCCTGGGCTGACAGTGCAGAAGTATGCTAGGCCTTTATTCAGTTTCTGTAAGACGGAGGATGAAAGGAAAAGGCTTCTTTTTTCCACATCACTCCAGTTGTGGATGAGGGAAAAGCAGAGCTAGGTCATGCAGTACAGAAGAGATGCTCACCTGAATGTCTTTGTAAAGGGCTCTGTTGAATAGAGCTGTGAGTTTGTGGATGTCTGTGATGAAGCACCATCAGGAGGTTTTTGCTACCATCAATGCTGATGTGTACTTAGCAAAACTGGGCGCACAGATAATGCCCTTGAATTGCTGTTCAAGGCACCAATGTTAATACAAATCTGCAATGTTTCTAAAGTGTAATAAAAATGTAAAATGAAATAATTCAGCAGACTTCAGGTGACATCTCTGTCCTGTGCAATTTTCCACAGGAAATAAATCACTGAGACAGGAACATATGTAGTGACAAAACATGGGCTCTTGTCACATCAGCTCAGCATCAATCCATATCTGTCTAGTTAATTCAGGCTTATGTTCGCTTTTCTTCACTGCAAACTTTCCTTCTGTGGAAGAATTTTTATGGATTTTTCAGAGCCCATAAAAAGCTTCATATTTTGAATAACAAAATTGGTAGACATCTTGTTTATCTAGCAACATGAGAATATCTTATGGTTTCCTAAATATGTAAAAGATCTTAACGCTTCAGGCTATAAACTTACCTATAAAATTATACACATGGCTTTTTAAGTATACCATGTTGTCTGGAGCATGGAGATACTACTGAGACAGCACTGGAGGATCATTCAAGTGAAAATTTGTTTTAGACATCTATTGACTATGAACACTCTTAGGCAGTGCTTTCTCCCTGATGGCTTTTCCATGATTTCCCCACTGAATTTTTTTCTTAATACATTGGGATAAGTAAATAAGCCATTTCATTTTTATTTTCCCTTCCGTGAAATGCTTCCCAAGTAACTTGATTAATGTTCAAAACCAATATTTGAGCAGCCACATAATGTAATTAAAATTTCATAAAATAGCTATAATCATCCTAGCTTGGTAATAAGCAACCTTATTTATCACACAAATGATTTCTTTGGATTTTCAACAAGCACTTTATTTACCTAACTAAATAATTTTTTTCTGCAGGAGGCTTGTGTTTTAAAACAGACAATTGAAGTCACAGCCAGAATGCCTTGGCATACATATCCAATATTTAATCACAGGAGGTTTCAGCTATGTGCACATTGAAGTTAGCCTGATTTATCCAGGAAAGTGTGCTTGACTGAGTTCCATTTTAAACCTGTCTGCCCAAACTACTTTTTTTATCTTGAAGTGATACTAAGTGCACAATGATCCACTATAAAGGTAGAATGTTATGTGAATAGGGTTGTTTTTTTTTTTTTTTTTTGAGTAATGTGCAGCACTGTATCGGTATCTTTAACGCCATATGGGCCTTTGCTGCCAATAACAGTGACTGTGAAATCTGCTGTTTGCTGGAAAACCTTAGAGCCAAAGAGAAAGGCATTTTAATTTTTTTTATTGCTCTTTACATAATCTCTATCTCCATACTGTCCCTACCGTCCAGTTCAATTTGAGACTAAATGATTTAAGGTGCAGTCCTATATTAAAAGCGCTTTTGCAAAAAATGGTAGCATAAAGTTACCTATTTGTTATACCCCAATGATTTCTAGGTCAAATTTTCTTAGCTTGCTGACTTAAATGTCATTTTTTTCTATGCATCTGTTCTGCAAACCATCCAGGAGTCTGGAAAGTAAACTATGTTGTTTCTTACATGCACAATACAATCCAAAAACCTTTCTGCCGGGCAAATGCTTCCTTTGGGTAAAACTGTGAAAGACAAAGCATTGCTTTCAAATTGTGCCCTCATTTACCTCCCTCCATGTAGCCTACGGCCCACAGTGGGCCTGGAAAGGTACCTCTTAGTACTTGTTTGAAGCTGTAACAGAGAGGACTCTGCATGTTTAACTATTCATAGTTACGCTGATGACATAAACAGTAGAAAACTGTCTCACTTTCTACTGATGAACACATCCAGTTCTGTAAGGATGACGGGACTGGAAAGAAAAGATGATAAAAAAAAATAGTCCATTTTCCAGAAGTATAAGCAGAAAAAGCTGTTTGTAGAATGAAACGGTTCCTGTACACTACCAGTTTTTAGGAAAGACGCAGAGTTAAATATTATTCCAGGGTTCAGTATTACCACCAGGAAGCTTTTCCTTTGTGAAAACACCAATTGCAGCAGCTGATGATTTGTGACACTGTGTTGTAATCCAGGAGGAACTTGGAATATGACCAAAGGGCGTTACTAATATTCTGCATGACTAATTATTGAACCTTCCTCTGGGTTCAAACATCCCAGTGTTTGCACAGACGATGCCTTTGTTCATCCATCATTTAAAATGTCTTGTAGCTGGAAAGCTAACAACATTCATAAAAGACCATTCATAAAGCCCTCTGGTGGCAGGGGAGGTGGAGTGACAGTTTGCATTTTTCTGGTCTTTTAACTTCTTTGCTGCTGACCGTGATTACAAACACTGTAGCTACTGCTACTGGGAAAGTCGTATTTTTTAGATAGATAAACTTAAATACATTACATTAAGGCAACAGTCAACAGACAGACCTAGTTCTGCTAAACAAAACCAGCTCCTGTCAAGCTGGAACTTGTTGGATCACACTGCTGCTTTCACCAGGTCTTTACAAATGGAGACTGGAAAGGTAGGGAATGGAGGAAGGAGTGAAGCATGTCCAAAATTCAACTTGATGTGGAGCTGGGATGCAGACTAGGTGTGCAGAGTTGGAAGCTGCTGGGTTCCGCACTGTAGCTTTTTTTTCACTGATTACCATAGCATCAAGGGAAAAATTAGGTTTGGAGGGACCTCTGGAAGGTAATCTGAAAAAAATGCCCTCCTCTAAGTAAATGGGAGAGGCTGAATAGGACTCTATCCATCACAAGATATAAGTTCTACAGAAGCTTGACTCCAGGACCAAGCCCTGGTGATCTCAGTGGTTCCTCCTCACCCTGACCTCTGTGAATCACCTGTATCTTCTTGAAGTAGTAAACAAGAAATCCTAATATTTTCCAGGTCTTATGCAAAGCTCCTGGAGAAAGGAGATTAGATTTAAGGATCCGTCTTAAATCTCATAAAAGCATTCATAATTTCAGCAGTTATAATAATCCCTGTAGTTTGAAGTATGTCACTACTACAAAACCAAGATATCAAGAAAAGAATCCAAAAATTCAGTATTTATTTTCATAGACTTCGCTTTGTAGACAATCTTGGACATCAAACTCAAAGGTCCAAGAAGCATGTTCCCTTCAGAAAAAGAGGAGGCACTAAATTTCCTATCTTCTTTCACAGAGCTTTTCTTCTACACTCAATTTCCTTTCCTTTTTCAGGAGCATTCTGATTAGCATTTCTCTGCAGAAAATCAATACTTATTTCATAAGAAGGAAGCTGACTTTGAATTTTAAATGGAAATTGAACCTTACAAACCTTTGATTACTCAAATATGAATCTGTTAAATGGACCCCAAAATGGACTCCCAAAATGCCTGTTTCTTCCTCCATTTAAAGAATGATGTGCACAAAAACACAGAAGGAAATTACTGGAGAACTCACACACTTGCAGAGTAGATGAGAATTATCCATGAGCAAGTTCTGGGAAAAGCCTAGTGCTGTGTTCAAAAATAGGTAATTACTGAATGAGATCCCTGCTGATGTTCTTTTCTGTTTCTTATTTGAATGACAAAAAATTGTATGCAGTGTGGGTGATGTGTGTTCAATGCATATATGCATGCCTGCATAAGTGCACAGGTGTCTGCACCCGTCAGATGGGGGGTCTTTATGACTTCTATGTTGAAATTCTGTTTCTGAAAAGAGAAAAGAATAGCCTGCTAAAAATAAAATACCACTCAATGAAAGATACAAGACACATGATTTGTAGATATCTGTGTAGCTATCTCAAAACGTTTGCTAATTTTGGATGTGCAGGTGCTGACTGTAGGAGCTGAATACATGATTTTCACTGGCTGCAGGAAAATGGATTTTAGGATTTAATTCTACCATCTGAAGATCAAACACAATCAGTGGTGCACAGTCCTTGCTCCTGCACACCACCTCATTGGTGAAATGTTATTTACAAGGCAAGGCAAAAAGCCCCCAGACCTTGTTTATTATGTTGTCAGTAACTGGATATTGTGAAGCAGAAATTACAGGGGAGTGAACTGCTTCATTAAAAGAACAGAAACAACATAGCCCCTCTTCATATTGACTATAAAATTACATGTTGCATTTTTCCTTCATAACTTTCTTTCCTTGGGAATGTACGATCTCATCTCTTGGCATATAATCACGGAATCACAGAATCATTTTGTTTAGAAAATACTTCTGATATCACCGAGTCCAACCTTTGACTGAATACCACCCTATCAACTAAACCAGTGCACTAAGTGCCACATCGAGTTATTCCTTGAATACTTCCAGGGATGGGGGCTCCACCACTTCCCTCAGTGGTACATTCCAATTTTTAACAACCTCTTCCATAAAGTTATTCTTCCTGATGTTGAACCTGAACCTCCCCAGGGGCAGCTTAAGACTAAGTCCTCTCATCCTGTCACTGGTTGCCTGGGAGAGGAGACCAAACCCCACCCAGCTACAACCTCCTTTCAGGCAGTTGTAGAGTGATAAGGTCTCCCCTGAGCCTCCTTTTCTTCATTCTAAACATCCCCAGCTCCCTCAGACACTCCTCACAGAGCTTAACCATCTTCACTGCCCTTCTCTAGACATGCTCCAGTTCCTCAATGTCTTTCTTGAAGTGAAGGGCCCAAAACTGGGCACAGAACTCAAGGTGTGACCTTACCAGTGTCCAGTACAGAGAAAAAATCACTTCCCTGGTCCTGCTGAATTACTCTTCAGCATAGTACAAGAGTTTCTTCATATGTCAAAAGCAGAAGTGGAGCAAGGTGATATGCCTAAAGAGAAGTATCTCTAAGGAGCAAATAATTTTATCCTCTAGAGCTCCAGGAAAGCTGTTTTTCCTGCTGGAGAGGGTCAGGGGAAGCCTTGATGAGGCTATGATTATGGTTCCATGCACATTAATAACAAGCCTGAGCATTGCTGAATCACTAGAGCAGTACAAAATAGGTTTGGATCAGGCATGAGCCAAACAACTAATCGCATTTTTGCCTAATTATTCTGAAATTTCCCCAGCTGCCCCCTGTGCCTTAGAGACCACAAAGCCAGTTCCAACTGATTGATGTTGGAGAAATCCCTTGCATCCTGAAGTCCACTGAATCCAACAGCCTCTAAAACTTGTCAAGTCACACTGCTCATTTGCCTTAATGTGGACACATATCCAGAAAGGTAAACTGTGGGGATCTTTCCACTCAGAGAGGCAAAGCACTCTCTCATGCTGTACGCCACTGGAATTCACCATAAACCTCTTCCAGATGACAGTCTTAGCTGGTTTGGCAGGCTACAGAGTGTCCTACCCTTGCTCATGTTCAGTGGCTGTCAACCAGCATTCCCAGGTCCTTTTCCACTGGGCAGCTCTCCAGCCACTCTGCCCCCAGCCTGTAGCAGTGAGTGGGGTTGTTGTGACCCAAGGTCAGGACCTGGCACTCGGCCTTGTTGAACCTCATACCTTTGGTCTGAGCCCATGGATCCATCTTACCCAGATCGCTCTGCCGAGCCTTCCTACCCTGCAGCAGATCAACCGTCCCACCCAGCTTGGTGTCCTTTGCAAACTGACTGAGGCTGCACCCGATCCCCTCATCCAGGTGGTCGCTAAAGATATTAAACATGCAAAGCACTGGGGAACACCACTTGTGATTGGCTGCCAGCTGGATGTAACTACATTCACCACCACTCTCTGGGCCCAGACGTTCAGCCAAATTTTTATCCAGCAAAGAGTGCACCCATTCAAGTAATGAGCAGTTTCTTCAGGAGGATGTTGTGGGAAACAGTGTCAGAGGCTTTCCTAAAGTCCAGGTAGACAACATCCACAACCTCTCTCTCGTCTGATAAGTGGATCACCTTGTCATAAAAGGAGGTCAGATTGGTCAAGCAGGACCTGCTTTTCACAAAACCAGGCTGGCTGGGCCTGATCCCTTGGTTGTTCTGCTCCATGACCTTCCCTGGCACTGAGGTCAGACAGACAGACTTGTACATCACTGGATCCTCCTTCCAACCCTTCTTGTAGATGGGTTTTACATTAACTAACCTCCAGTCAACTGGGACCTCCCTGGTTATTCAGGACTGCAGATAAATGATGGAAAGTGGCTCAGTGAGTCCTTCTGCCAGCTCCCTCAGTACACTCAGGTGGATCCCATCCAGCCCCATAGACTGGGGCTTTTGTGTGTCTGAGAGGTGTAGCAAGTCTCTGACCATTTCCCCTGGGATTATGGGGGCTTCATTCTGCTCCTTATCCCTGTCTCCCAGCTCAGGGGGCTGGGTACCCTGAGAACAACTGGTCTTACTACTAAACACTGAGGTAAAGAGGGCATTAAGTACCTCAGCCTTTTCCTCATCCTCTGTCACTGTTTCCCCATCTCAGCTGTAAGAGACAATCACCTAGTCCAACTGCCTGACCACCTCAGGGTTGACTAAAAGTTAAAGTGTATCATTTAGGGCATTGTCCAAATGTCTCTTAATCACTGACAGGCTTGAGGCATTGACCATCTCTCTAGGAAGCCTCTCTAGTTCCAGGGTTTGACCACCCTCTTGGTACATGCAAAGTCCTGCCTGCAAGAAGAAATAACCTAGTGCACCAGGACACCCTGGGGACAAACAGGTGGAAAGCAGCTTTGCAAAGAAGGCCCTGTGGATCCTGTTGGACACCAAGCTGGTTATGAGACAGTAATGTGCCCCTGGAACAAAGATGGCCAGCAGACTTCTGGGCTTCATTAGGAAAATCATTGCCAGCAGGACAAGGGACGTGACCCTTCCCCTCTACTTCAACCCTACCTGTCTACCCCTAATTTGATGGAAAAAAAAAAAAGAGTCGAGGGAAGTAAATATTGGCAACTACACTTTCCCTCTCAATTTCTGAGTGTAAACCAGTTTACTTTCTGCCTTCCTCTTATCTTTTTTTTAAATATCTGACTGAAATATTAGACCTTTCTCTTATTTCTATCACATTTCCTAAACAAGCATAATTTAAACTGTAATATTCAATGAATTATCTCCTTTACCTTCCTCACATATGTATAAACGTTTATCAGTTCCTCAAACACCTCTTTGTCCTTTTGGTTCTGATTAAACTGTTTTCTTCTGTGCTAAAATACAGGTGACAGTACCTAAGAAGTAAATAGAGAACCTGGCAGAGAACCATGGAGTGATATGTCACTAGTGATACAATCATCAGTCTTTTGATAATTCTAATACAGAAATCTATGTGTTCATTTGTGCCCAAGTAACAAACACATACCTTGGTCTAGGCAATTTGACAGTTTCTGACCTGCAGATGTTAAAACCCATGTATGAACCAATAAATCTGGCTATTAAAAAGAAAAAAAGCTGAAGTGAAGCTGGGATTTTATTACTTCACTGAATCAGATCATTAAAGTTGAGTTATAGCCCATAACAAACCAAAAGGATGAAATTATGAAATGCTGGTTCTTTGCCAAAAAAAATTAAAGCACTATGGGTTTATTTTTATCTCAGAAAGTCAATGCTCGTTCACTTAGCAGCTTTCCCAGATGCAATGAAAATTTAAATGGAAAGCTCTAGGCAGTATTATTAAATGATTTCCTCACTCTTTGATAGAGAAACATGTGGAACACAGATATCTTAATACAGAATATGTATAGATAATGCACCCACATAACCTCAGTGGGATAGAAATGGGCTGAAGTGAAGAGAAACAGATAGTTGTCTGTTGCAAGAAACTTGGTTTCTGTCTGTCATTTCAGCTTTTGAAAGAAAACAGAGGGAACTGTGTATGTAAATCCCATCTATAGTTAGCTTCTGTTTTTTGAAAACAAACTAAAATCCGTCACTTGTCCTTCATGTTTTCAGTGGAACTTCTGGAGCGAGACTTTAATCTCTAAATCCTACCAAGTATCACAGGATCTTCAAACATATATGAGAAAATACACATGATCAGACATGGAAAGGAATAATTTTTCTTCGTAATGGATCTTACAGTCTCCTGGTAGATAGAGTTTTAGTGCACTGGTGCACAGGACACTGTAGAAGGGAGAGCATCTAGGAAACTACAGAAACTTGACCTTGCATTAACTGTTTTTAGTATCCCTCACACCTTAATTTGAAAAATAAATTTCTCGCACATGGACTTCTGACTGCAGGATTATCTAGCAGAATATGATTTAGTAGTACTTCCAGAAATATTCTTTTTTAGACATAGCCAGTAACACTGAACTTGGGCCTAAAAGTCCTCTTCACTGTAAAGGGAACCGATGAACCAGTCAACCTGGTGTAAAGATCACATTGTGCCGATCATATTTAATCCATGCTCAAAATCAGGAAGGAAGCTGTACCCCAACCTCAGCCATTAGGTCCCAAGGTGCAAGTCCATGCACTCAAGCTGGAAAGCTTAGGGGTTTTCCATAGTTACAGGAGAACACAAATAATGAGCTGCGAACTACTTGTACAGCACATGGGAATAGTTTACACTAGCAATATCTGTTTTGTTAGTGTTTTTACTAAAATTAACTTATCCTATAAATGAGTGAAACAGAAAATCAGAGAGGAGAGGAGAGGAGAGGAGAGGAGAGGAGAGGGTTATCTATCTATACAAGAATTTTTTCTTTGCTGTTCATGTGTGGCCTGTAGTTTAGCCCTGTGCATGTCCCAACAGACATTGGCCCAAGGTACATTTTTAAAAATACTTGTATGTCAAAGATTCAAAGCAACTGCACAGAGCACATGTACCTTAATCCTTAATGCATCAGGCAACACAATTTAGAGGTAAAACACTACCACTGAGAGGACTACAAAATATTGTAGCAAATCTCACATGCTTGTACTATGCAGAAATTCTATTCCCTTGTTCAAAACTGAAGGCTTCATTTGCACATATAAGCTTCAGTCTTTTAAATTTAAAAAAAATCCTCTGCTAGAGAAATAAAAATAAATCTGTCAAAACAAGGGCAGAAAAAGCAAAGATTTTTTTTCTTCTTTAATTGACAAGTCTCTAACACAGACATTTTCTGCTTCATTTATCTGTGGCTGAACTATAAAAAAACATTTCAAAGTGTTTTCAGTGACCTGTAAGAATAGGATTGTAGAGTTTAATAGTCACAGCATTTCAGGATCGCATAATACTCTGTCACCCAGCAGGGTAATGTCAGAAAGGGACAGTTGTCCTTATTCTTATGGAAGGTATAGCAACTGTGATAATTCCTCCTTAAAATAGTTTCAAGTCCCATGATTGCTTGATCCCTGGGCAAGATAGCTGGCAGAAACATTTCATTAACTTCCTATATGCTTGTACTAAATTCCAGAAGTTACTTTTTCATTAGGAGATATGTCTGTGAATAATTTTCAATAGGTTCCTAATTTCTATGCATGTAATTTAGTAAATAATACCAATAGTCCAAGTACACGATGAAAAGAATTTAGAAAATTCTAAATTTTGTGGTTCCTTCTGCATCTCAGCACAGGGTTGGTTTTGGGTTGTTTTTTGTTTGCTTGTCTCTTTGTTTAGAAACTAATTTTAAATTAATTGAAAAAAGAAATACTTTAATTAAAATCTTTTTGTTACAGAGAAGAAAAAATCTAACTCTGAAAGGGATTAATAAGAAGAATCAGTTTGAATTAAAACTGGGTGTTTTTTTCTTTTGGCTAGGTCACCTAAATTTTTTCCCTACAACATTTGCTCTATAAATATGAACAATATAAGCTTAAAACTACCAAACCCGATCCTCAAAACAGAGAAATGTCCTTGAATATTCAGTGTTGCTGGCAGTAGTTAGCTATTATGGTACAAACTGCAGAACTCAAGTATCAGCCATTCAATTTAAAACATGTCTCTCTTCGGGAAAGTAAAGGACAGAGCACATACCTTCCTCAGAATTACCTTTTCACTGCTTTTGCTGGTTTGTGGTCTAACATTTCCATGCATCTTTAAAAACCGCAGGCATAAGACTCAGGCAGACTAAACACACAAAACACACCAAAGTCGATGTTTTGTGATTTCCTCCTTGCTTTCAGGGTACTGGAATTAATTAAACCTGAAGCTTCTCTAAAGCAAACATCCTACCCCAAAGTTAAGTACTCTGTTTTTATATTTGCTTGGAATATTCCTCCCAACACATTTGCAATGAGCTAACCTGTCAGTCAGAAGACAGGTCATACTCCTGGTGTTTCACAGGCCCAGAGCAGTAGAAAAATACAGAGTATATGGGAAGCCTCCTAAATTGTTTATGCATCAACAGTGCAAAACTGCTATCCCTGCAGTTCTTCACAGTTCATTTGCTATCCCCATTTCCACCTTATACCACGACACTCCCTGAAAAGGTTTCCCTGTTCCTGCAAAGCTGGTCAGCTGCGCTGTAAGAGCGGAAGGGCAGCCACCTGAGCTCTGTGGTTTGTGGAATACAAGAGGGCTAGGGATTGATGTTCCACAAGGCTTGTGGCTTCAGCTATCTTCCCAGCTCACTTACAAGAACTTCTCTCAGGATGAGTCTCTTTTGCAGACCAGCCTGCAGCTGGGGAAGCTGAGGGCACGGAGCTGGGGGAGTCAGGAAGGAAATACTGGAATAGGGTGTCTGCAAGAACAGGGCCTTTATCACATGCTGTTCCTTTGCATTTTGGTGCTAGCTCAATGTGAACATTTGGGTGGTTGAGCAACTGGAATTACTGTACAGTGCTTTTATTGATAAGGTATGTTAGAAATGGTTATCTAGAGACATGCATTGGGCATACACTACCAATGAGAGCCTTTAATATTTTAGCACATGAATTTTAAACTCATAATTTTCCTTCTAGAGAATGTAGCTGCACACATGGGGGTTTTGTTGTTTGTTTGGGGTTTTTTTTGTTTGCTTGTTTGTTGGTTTGTTTTCTTCTTTTTGGGGGGAGGCTGGTTTTTTTTTTGTTTGCTTGTTTTTTTTAAGGAATCCTCAGATTTAAGAGAGGGGTGAGTGCAAAGAAATCCTTAGATGGGCAAACAAAATGATTATAGCAGAGAATTTAACTAACAAAACAGTGCAGTAAGGAGATGGCAAGAGTTATTTAAATGATATCTCTTTTTCTAAAATACTAGATTAGACATTGCAATATTCTGATTGTGAGATATGAGTTTATGTAAACAAGCCTATAAAATAAATATAGTGTATATATAAAAAAGACTTAAAATAGTTTATAAAATTTAATTTAGACCATGACTAAATCAGTTACTTTTTTCCTAGATTTGGAGAATTGCCTGCCCACAGTCTGCATGTGCTAGAACTATTGTTCATAGGCAGTTTATGAAATAAAAGAATTAGCTTCTTTTGCCTTCTATCAAGGCCCACAGAATTGTGTTGACAACTTGACTTCAATACAAAATGGATTTTCATGGGTATTAAAAATGCCTAGGGGACAAAAAAAAATTTAGGAGGAAAAAGGAATTCTAACTGAAAGCTAATCCAGTGAGCAAATGTCATCTGTAGAAATCTGTATGTTTAAAAGTACGAAAAAAGAAAGAAAATTGGAATTTGAACTATGCTTTTAAATCAGATGTAGAGAAAAACAGTTTATCCATTCCAAGAAATGATCAAACTACAATTCAAGTATCTAACTCTCACAGGTTTATGTGGCAAAACTTCAAATTAGTTTCACAGCTTTCTTCCAAATTTTGGGGGTGAAAAAACTTCTCTAATTTGATGGAGTAGCCCATTGCTGTAAAGCAGTTTCAATTATTCAATCCTTCCCCGTGCTTCACAGGATATAAGAGTTTATGATATATATTTTAACCTCGTACAAATAATTTGAAATTAGCCAGTACTGTTATCCTGAAGAAATAAACCATGCCATTGGTAAGATCACGTTGCTATGAAAATCCCTTTATAAGCACAATATAAGAGTGATTGTATGGCTTGCACTGATTTTCACATCTGAGCAATTCAGATATTGAGAAACATATTTCTCATCTATATGGACTATTGGGTTTATGCTTCCTTTTCTAAAGTTTTGATTTAATAAGCATGGTTGCTGAATTCTGTTATTGAAGAACGGTAATTCAGAAATAACTCTTTTTTTGACTGGAGGAGTTCTTGCTGAACTATATTGCAATGCACACAGAAATCTGTAAGATTCAAGTTACAACAACACAACACAACACAGCTGAGTGGCACAGAATAATATTTTGAATCCACTGTCAACCAGCCAGAGTGAATACTGCCACTTCAGGAACTATGAGGGTTGGGAAAAATTTGTGACATTGAAAGGAACATATGATCACTTTTAACCTTGTATGTTCATTTTCAAGATTATGAATCTGAATACACTCCTTTTTTCATTATTCTATTTTTCCTGGCAGTAAAATTTTTCAACATAATTTTTCATTGAGAAAAATGAAACTACACTATTGCAACATCATTTAAATATTCCTTGGCCATCAAAAGTAAAGAATTGTAAGTTTTTATGTAAAATAACTACAAATTAGTTTCTAGTACCACCTTGTTAACAGTGTATCAATTTATATTACACCAAATCCTGCAGTTGTTCCTTATTTTTCTTTCTTTTAATTAATATTACTACCATGAACTCTAACCATAAATCAAGACTCTGCTGTAAAAAAAAAAAGAAGACTGGGAGAAAAAAACAGGAGAAATTATCAGGAGAGCATTATAGGAGAATGGAGACATTAAAAGAAAATAAAATTGGCAAGAATAATAGACAAAAGAAATATGTAGCTCATGAATAGCACAGAAGATGACAATTTTGTTGTTTCTTTGTGGACATCATTTCAGAAAAATGATGAAAGAGGTTTGTTTCAGGATACTCCTAATAAGAATCAGGGGCAGACCAATGATGGAGGCTGGTTGTGAGCCAGTTGTCAGTTTGAAATGACCTGATGAGAAGAAGGGATAAGCTATGAAGTTAACAGAAAGCTTATTTTAATTTAATAAAAAGGGAGATCCAATGGATGACCGCAAAGGGAAATTTAAAAACCTCAAAAAGAGAGGCTGGAAGAACAATCTTTACAGCATTCTGAAGACATTAGCAAGACTGCTGAGCAGAAGCAACACTGCACTTGTCAAGGCCAGAAAAGGATGACACATGATGCTGGGAGCCTGGATAAAAGTATGTCAATGCAAGAAAAAGATGTATATTTGGTATAATGTACAATTAGTCTAAAATATTTGGGTGTAAGCTGGAGGAAATTGCAAAAAGAGACTGATATCTGCAGTTCATACAACACCTTCTAAAAAGGAGAGATGCTGCTGCAGAGATAGGTAATGCAGGTGAACTTAAGAACAGATAATGTTCTTACCTGGAGGTATCAGAGAAACAAGGTTTTAGCTTGAGTGGAAAGAAACAGGATTGGTATTGATAGTAAATTACACACCTTCCCAGTAGAAAAAGAAATAGTACATTAGATTGCTGTTAGATGAGATTACCCTGAGGTATGGCATAGTGGAAGGAGGGAATGGACAGACTCTATAGACCCTAGAGGACCTTCAACTCAAACCAGGATATTGGAAGGGAAATAAAGAAGCAAAAAATAAGAAAAGAACAGAGGCCTGGGAGCAGAGATTGAAAAGATTTCAAGAAGAAGAAGAAGATAGAAGTGGTAAGAGTGAGGGAAAAATAGGAGGTAAAACTAATCCTTATAGCATAATTCAGCTTGGAAAAATCATTCTCATGAGGCTTGTTTCATTAGAGTGGGATAGAGGTTACAGGAAAGAACAAAGCAATTGCCATGCATGTACTCTGTGATCTTACTTTGCTGTCAGCATAAAGTGCGATTCAGCTGCTCAAAAATTAGACATCTAATTGTGAGCAACTTACCTTAGGCTCTCTTTCTAGATAATTTATCAGATCTATTTTAAGACATAATGAATCACAGTCTGGAAGGAGCTTCAATTGACTTGAAGTGGGACAGAGACGAAGAGCAATTGTATGCACAAATTAAGGCAGAAATCCTACCACAAAGATCTATGTAAATCTGGCTTCAGGTTACTGTTCTCTCCTCTTGCATGCTCTTCCATGAGTTGGCTTTGACTATAATGTCTGTGGGAAGTGGATTAAGAAGTCTGAATTTCTTTCCAGTATTAGAAATACTTTTTTTTCACCAACTTAAGCACAGGTTTTAATAGCTACATTATTTGTTTCTATACCCTTGGTCTGCCTCTCCTAATATTTTTTACCTGCCTCTCTTCTTCATATAAGGAGTGGCTATAGGGCAGAGGGATGAAATGTCTGTTGTGCACAAGAAAAAAGCTTTAATCTTCAAAAATAGTGATAATAATAAAAGACATTTGTAAAAATACCTACATTAAGCTATTACTATCCTTCATTTAAAAAAAACTATCTGATCACCTGCTGCTACAAAATTCACCCAGGTCTGCTTTGGGTGCCCTGAACTGATCCAGTTTGGACACCGAAGCACCCTTGCTGTGCACAGCACACTGAACAGTAGCTGTTGCAGTGCCTGCAAATTTTATGAGCACTTAAGGGGCTGTTTCCTACATTATTTTTTCATTATATACCATTTTTGTACAGAACTGCAATGATTTTAACTGCATAGCAGTGATTTTCCTAGCACAGCACAAGTCTGACACTTGAGTACCATCATATCAGCATTGGTCCACTGCACAAAGCATCAACTTCTATTATTAACTGAAACTGTCATATCTGTTTTGCTTTTATCTCTGCCTGATCTGCACCTGTACAAAAAGAAAGAAAAAAGCTCTGAACATTGCCCCTGTTGCAAATGAAGGGCTAAGCTTCAGTGTTCCTATCACAGTTCTGATGAAGTGTTGGTCCACATGACAATGAGAAGACATTCAAAGATTTGCAGCTTTATTAAAACTAGGGTTTTTCTAAGTAGTATGTGTCTACTCTAACAATTTTTGTTTGTTATAGTCTAATATATTCCTATTCTTTTGTTCATGGCACCAGATCTTCATTCAGCTGCAGGTTTCTTTTTGTTTCTCTTAGAAAATCTAGAATTTTTAAAACTAAATTAAACAAAAAATTAATTTACTTCAGGTTACAAGTTTCCATACACGCTTGCAATTATTTGACTCCAGTGAAGAAGAAACCATTGCTTTAGTATTTTTCCAGAAATCGTCAAGCTTAGTCAGAAAGTGAATTGTGTGAATCTATAAAAACGTAACAGCAATGGTAAGTTTCACTAATGCAACTATTCATTGATATCACTTTATGGTATCAAGTATTTGAAACAACCTTGCTTCTAAGAAAATTTTCAGAGCACCAGTACTTTGAAGTGTGAAGGCTATAAAAATGTAGCTGAGATACATCTTCAGACCTCTGACTGAACTATGCAGCCTTTACAGCTAAGAATGCCTTTCTCATTATGACTGTAACTTTTGGTAAAGATGTAGAGAATCTCAATTTTTGGCTTTTAAATTCCATATGCAGTTCTTTTTCGTAGTGTTCTCCTAAGGTAATTTTTTTCTTTCAGCAATATAATCCAAATTTCCGATTTTGTCTTCTGTGTCTACAAATATTCATTCAATGACAGAATAACAACATACTTCACATGGTTTTCTGTTGTATTTTTAAGAGCTTCATTTTGAATAACGAACTATCAAATTTTCTGCAGCTGATATATAAATGGAAAATGGTATTATTTTCTAAAATGTTGTAATGGCCTAGGTTTTACTGACAGGGAAACAAAATTCATCAGGTGAATCAAACAACAGTGGAAAGGAAATACTTTCCTTCCATGCCTCTGATTTCTACAACCTCTTGCCAAACTAGTACCTGACTAATCTCAGCCTCACTGTACTGCACGTACGATGTGTATGCACACACAAATCTGGCTGAAGACCATTCAAGAACAGCTTCATGCAGCAAGTTTCTCTTTGAGAGACTGAGAACATGTCGTGTAAAGATCAAACTTGCAACAGAAAACCACAGGGTTACTATCAGGGCTTCCAGAAAACTAAGGAAACTTAGTAGGTAAGCAACAAAAAAGGTTTTGATTATACTCAATGCCTACTCACTGACGGCTGGCCTACAAGATTAATTAGTAAGAACATACCACATTATTTTAAACCAGTCTTTAGATGGTAAGTTTTTATCCATATATGACCCATTTCTAATGTGAAACAGTAAGAGGCACTAGCAAGCAGTTACCTTATCTTTACTTTCTAAAACCCTATAAGCTTTAACCAAACACTGGACTGAAGAGGAGTTTCTTTCACAGGAATCTCGGTGGTGTCAGAGTCACACATCCCCAGAGAACAGACCTTCATGACACCACATAAAGGTGACTTTAGCTGTGTTTTTCTGCCAAAGCATAAAATGCTTTGGGGAATACAGGTGGCTATGCACCCCAGGCAGCACGGTGGAAGAAAGACAGTGTTGACTCAAATGTTGACTCAGCTTTTCTCATGCATTTCTACAATACACCCACGTGCTTGGAAAGGCAAAAAAGCCGCAGGGAAAGATTCCTTGGGATACTTTACTTTTTTTGTGATGGTAAGTAGAGTGCAGTTTGAACCCTGAAGTCCTAGTGACACACATGAGCACAGCACCACAGCAAATTGACAGCTTGCATGTTCATTTGCAACTACCCCAAGGGACAATCAACTCAACAGCAAAAATATCATCTAAGGATAAGGACCTTCATTTAGGACATAACAAGCCATCTGCTCTTGTGAATTACAAATTTAAAAGTGACAACAAAAATAAAGCAGTTGATTTTTACAAATAGGATTTGCAAAGATCAGAAATATTTTTAACTTTCCTATGCCTGTTGTTTTCTACAGTTGCTGAATGGTACATTGGCCAGATACATTCTTTTGTCTCTAGGTTTTATTCTCTCCTTCCTTCTTCCCTTCTTGCCTATCTTCTGAACAACAGGTTACTTCTTTCCCAGTTTTACACATTCAAGATTGTACAGCAGTTTGGTTTTCTGACTATCTATGCAGCATTTTTGCCATTAAAATGTTGCCCTCAATTACATAAAAAATACATATATTTCACCTGTCAGGTGTCAGCCTCTCAGCCTCTCAGCAGATGCCATCTTGCTCCATCACTAATGATGATTATACCAGAGGTCACTGTCAGAGACATACTGTCATTCCACTGACGTGACAGAAAATGCGCATAAGAGCTCTTCACTTATGCATTACAAATTTCCTCCTAATCTCACCAGTTCCACTGTACAGTTGTAAAAGGAAAGCATCAATAAATTTGTTGACTGCAAAGTTAATTTCTCCTCATCAGCAGGGATTTCAGGCTGTGTATGTTCTATTGACAGTGAATTTCTGCAGAATGTGGTATTTCACCCCTGCCATTCAGCAGGTAGCCTCATTTGGGTTCTAATTGCAGAGTATCAGTATCTGTTCAGTTTTTATCCTGAATCATATCTTTTCAGGCTCTTGTCCTTATCTGACCTTGATAAACTGATTGCATTTGTGAAGCTTACAATATGCTCTTTAGACTCCTTTTCAGATGAGCTATTGGTTGAGCAGTTGGATATAGCTGGTTAATCTTCCTGTGCCTTTGGGCAAGAAATCATCTCTGCTGAAAGCTGCTGTGATGAAACTTAGAAAATGTTCAGTTCTACTGGGGGAGGAGGAGGAAAAGGCAGGGGATGGGCGATCTTTCAATGTCCTACTATTAATTTTTATTTTGTGCCATTGTTGTATCTTCCAAAGAATTTAGAGTATATTGTTCCCTTCTGAATAGCAGCTTACAGGAACATGTATTTTAGGTTCTTTACTAGATCTTTGTGTCCTGAAGGGTAAGAAACTGTAACTGGTTGCTCATAATATTTATTCACGTTATTGCTGAAGAAAGTTCTCTGAGTGGCAGCTCTAGATGATAGAAAAGATATTTGACTATGGTAACAGCCAGCTTCCACACTTGACATAATAAATTTATTATTATTTATGGTTTTTATCTCTGATAAATTTAGATTTGTAATTTTAAATCTACAGAAAATGCTGAAACTAGATTTTCACTGAACGTCACTCTAAAGAGAGTTAATAATTCTGAGAAGACCAGGAAGGGGGATGAAGATGCTAAACCTTGTGGCAGGTTTCCACCAAAATGGTAATAGATGGCAATGGAGATGGGAAAAAATCCAAACATCCCAGGAAACTGTATTGTGACCAGACTGAGACACTCGAGTGGTTTGCTCTCTTCTGTATGTTGGCAACACTTGTTTAGCTTGTCAATAAAAAGTATTGTCAGATGGTAAGTGGATCAAACTCTTCTTTGTGCTTTGTCACTCCGGAGCTAAGACTTACGGATGACGTGTTGAATGCCTCTGTAAAACTCCTCAACCAGAGTAAGAATTACGGACATCACCCGGGACACGGACAGCTCTCACTATGGTGCTACAAAGGTAGGTCTGTAAATTCCTGGTTGACTACACAAAGTGAGTTTGTTACTGTGGATTCACTGGGCATCTGGGAAAAAGAACACAGGTAATTTGTATTCACGTCTTAGAGCACTGCGGGAAAAAAGCCTGCATCACCACCAACTAAAACAACGATGAAACAGAACCACTCTTTAAAACACAGTTCTTCAGCAGTCTCCTTCTTCAGAATTAATGTGGAAAAAGGATTTGTAGCAGCAGAGCATAGGAGGGAGGTCCTCCTCTTCAGTAGAAGAATCTTCACGGAATGCTTTCTGTCGCTGGTTTGAAAAAACCCCACAAATGTCTTAGGTATGAAGAAGAAAAAGAGGAAGAAGAAGACAATTAGCATAGGGCAGTGTCATACCTCTGCCATGCTGCTAGGCTTGATCTGCTACACTGGGTAAAAAAAAGCAGTAAGAAGGTGGTAATTGAGATAAATGAGGGATTCCTGCCATTCACGATGAAAAACACTTCAAGGAAGAGACCCCACCACTGCCAGTGTCACCCATATCTTATTACAGCTAATTATTTTGTGTAAAAATTCCATAATCATAATTTTAATTATATATACATGTGCATAATAATTAATAATGTTTGAGGGAGAAAAAAGAAAAAAGCCCTACACTGCAACTGAAAAACACAGTAATATCGATTGCAAGTTGACCTTTAGCAGGTAACAGCCTGAAGCCTCCCCAGCAGGGCAGGTCCATCAGTTCCAGGCACCACGGTTTTTACTGTTTCAGAAGCACAGCACTATCACTTACAAGTAACCACAAGTCTCGGCCTCCATCATGCTGGGTGTTACATTACTAGTGCTTGACTTTCACCAGTGACTACGCCAAAGAAGGCTGAGGCAGCTGGTCTCACAGGACTACCAGAAAATGGGGGAAGATGCAGAAGGTAAACAGAGAAGTAAATGGAAAAAAGGTTTCAAGAGGAAAGGATTGTTGCACAGGTTATAGCTGACGGCCAACGATTTACAGGAGTTTGTTTCTCAAGAATATCTGACTTGTGGAAAATCAAGTGATTATACACATTAGCATTTATTATGCTTTTCCCCAGATTGTATGCTAAAAACAAATATCCCTTTGCTTTTTTTTAATTGAATATACACGTTTTCCCTCTGAACTTCAGAACATGTCACTGCATTGGACCACAGCTGATTTTCCTCAAAATACTTTCAAGAAATTTTTGATTAATATTTAGTTGATGATTCCTCTAATTAATTTGGATATATTTATGAATACCTGCAAATAATTTAAATAAGTAACCTTGAATACTTTTTTAAGCCTGCTGGTTACCTGCTCGTACACAAGTGGTGGTAGCGCATGCTTCCTGTTGGATGTAACTATGACCTTGCTGACAAATGTATTTGATAAAACACCGACTGCTGGGGAAAAGCAGCAGGACAAGAGTAAGATGAATTATCAGCCTGTTCATCTGGTAAAATGCAGCAAACATCTTCCAACCTTACATTTAAATACTAATTAAATTAAAATTAAGCCCCCCCCAACACCAAAAAACCATGCTCTCGCACTCAGCAATATACTAGAAAAATATCTGAAGTGCCTTGCCTATCCATACAGCCATCTTTTCCTTCATCAGTTGTTCTCTGCAGCTCAACAACTTCACAGCCACGCAAGGGAAACAAACTTGAAGGGAAAGTATGGAGGTCTCAGTTAGCATGAAAGCAAGATGAAAAATGCAGCATTAGAACAGCCAAAATAGATAACAAGAAGGTCTGTTGAATGTCTGGCTTTCTGCTTGCTGAAGGAAGTGGAAGCTTTAATTATGATTCATGGAGTCATTAATTTTTTCTGTGCATGAAAGTTAATGGAATAATGATTTTTAATCGCTGTGGGATGATTCCTGATGTGTCTAAACAAAAATAGTACTGATGATGTATAATGCATAAAGAGCATTTCAAGAAAAGGAGTCTCACTGAAATGAAAGGACACTTAAGGACTAAGTGTTCACGGATGCCTTTTACAGTTTCAGTTCAGGGCACAGGCACTCAGGACCTCAGCCTCCCAGGATCACAACCAAAGTGCAGCTGAAAGGCCACTTTTGCTTCTGCCTGCTTTACATGAACACAACAATTTGTACCAATGCTTTTGATGCTCTCTTTCCTGTCCACAGCTGCCTGAAACGTGATGACTGTTGCAGGGCTTTCTGCCCTGGTGCTGAAAACCATGTCTTTAGGGGCTGCCCCTGCCTAGCTGCACACTGCCTTTCGACTGAAGCGCACTGGTGGCAATTTACCAGTGAAATTCGACTTGATTGATTCATTTCAGCAGTCATCTTGTGTTCTTTCTGTTCTCATTCAATTAAAGTCATTCTAGCTAATTAAAAAAACACGTTAGTTTTATTTGGATGTAAGATATAAAATTTTCCAAAATGAGGTATGATTAAAATATATGAGACAGCTATGGAGCTCTGTACAGAACAGCTCTACAGCCCACTTGTATTTCCTTGCACTGTAAAATATAAATCTGAGTCCTCTTCTAGCTTATTTTTTGTTCTCCTCTATATGTATGTGGCCCATGGAGCTTTTGATATATATTACTTCTTACTGTTTGTTCCCATAGTTTTAATTCCATTCTCCCCTACTTCTGTCCTCTCCCTCCAACCCCTTTTTGGTTTGCTTTATGGAACAAAACAGGCTGCTTGACTCAGTAATATTTGCCTGCTGTTTCTGGGGTTGATTAAGTTTTTATCTATTTATTTCCCTTGAGTGCCAGACCATTGTTCCTCATTTCTGATGTCCCCAGTGTAGATGCCTGTATCTGGTCAATGGAAAGTCCAAGGCATCTCATGTTTTTCTGTTTGAGCCACTTACATTAGGATTGTACAGACAGCATGGGAAAGAAGACAAAGGATTTGCAAGCCTTCATTACAGCCACTGCCCCACCCTGTGCTCAGTACTGATGCAGAATCAGTGCAACCTGCACAGGACAAGCATAACACACTGGGACCAGCTCACATCAAGGCTTGGCCAGTGCAAGCAGGTTTGGAGTCTCAGAGATTGAGACAAGTATTACTGACATTACAGAAAAAAACAACAAAAGCAACCCTTCTTGATTACTTCAAGCACAGTTTTAAAATAGGCAGTAGTCAAAGGCACAAAAATAATCCCAATTCTTAAACTTGGTTCAGTTTCACGTGAAGAGCAAAGTTGCCACTGGCACTTTCTTCCTCTTGTACATGAAGTTATGAAATTCATTAGAATTGCCATTATGGCTCTAGAGAAATCTTACTAGCAGTGTCTGCCTTGTATTGCAATAGGTCTTCTGCTACTTATGTGCAAAGGTGCTCAGCCTGCTCTGTGACTCCTGAACTTGCTGGCAAGTTACAAACCCTCACCTTTTCTGTGAACTAAGTACTTGAGGTTTAAAGGAGATAACTCATGAAAAAAATGATTTAATCACATTGTACAGTTTATTTACAGTGACCTAAAAATAATCACCAAGCAGCAATCGATTAACTATTTAATTTCCAGAGCACCTCTAAACAAAGCCTGCTAGCTTACTTCTACTAATAAAATTATGATTTTGAAATCCAGCTGCTCTATCTCATAGAACAAACTCCTAAAAAAATTGCCCATAGAACTGAAGATACAGCTGTTATGTCACTTAAGGTGACATATTATTACACAGTTGAGATAACTTTTAAAATACTTATTTCTTTTGAACATTTCTAAGGACAGAGATTTCACAGCCTCCCAAGAAAACCTTTTCTGGTGCTGACCTCCATCAAGAGAAAAAAAATTCTAATGCGTAAGTGAAATTTACAGTGTTGCAACTGGGTTTGTTGCCTTTTGCTCTACTGTGCACCTTTAAGAAGAGTTTGGCTCCCTTCTGCAACCACCCACTGAGTATTAGCAGCCAAGAAGAGAATCCCTCTCTTCTCAAGATTGAACAAACAACAGTCTCTACATCATATCAACAAACATAGTGGGTGAAATAGACAAATAAAAAAGCTAATAAAATATTTATTTATTTTTGCACTCTTGGATTAAAAAGTGACCAGCTGGGAAACTACTGTCCTCAGTGAATAAATGACTGTGCCCAGAAAATAAATGACCATGCACATTTTCAGAATCGAGTTTGTCTTCTAAGCAAAATGCATTTCAATTTTTAATAGTGAAGACGAAAAACTTCAGAAGTAAGTGGAAATTCTTTACTGTCTACTTATCCTGTAAACCCAATACTGCCTTAGATCACTCCTTCTCATAGGTTATGCTTTAGGTAAGGACAAATTGCAATAGTAAAAAAAAAAAAGGTTTTTTTTTTTTAATTGGCATTCTAAAACATTTTTGAGTAGTTTAAAGGCACTGTAAATATTTTATTTTAAACTCCTAGATCTAGTCATTGATCATACCAGTGCTGGTCCAAAGGAGATATTTATCTTTGCTCGCTTGCTTGCTTGCTTGTTTTTTTCCAGCCAGAGCAACCTGTCAGGTGGTACACCTTTACTGGACACATATAAATCAGCACTGACATGATCAAACATGAGGCTTAATAGATGGATTAATGGCCAGTTGGAAGCTTCCCACAGGAGCACCATACACAGGCTAGGACTAATACCAGAAACAATTCTGGTACTCCCCCATGTGCTCTTTCATGAAGGAAATAAAATTTGGTACCTCTCTTGGATTTGTATTATATCTGGTTAGGGTGCTAAATGATCCCTAGCATAAATAGCATCTCCTCAATGGACATGTGTCAACAAGAGAAGAGAAATAACTGATCATCTGAACTGCAGTGCAAAGATTTTTTTTTGGGATGAACTATGAGAAAGAAAAATAAAATACAGAGATTACAGAAAACACTATTAAGACAGAAGTATAAATATCTGATTGAGTGAAAAGCACACAGACAGAGGAGAGCAGAGGAAAAACATGAATCCAGAAAAAAAAATGGTTCAGGAATTTAAGTGGAAAATTCTCAACTAAAAATTGAAAATTCTACTAGGTATTGCATACTTCATTTTGTTACCCATGAGTTAAGGTTTGCAAGTGGAAACTTGCAAATAACAGCAGCCTTTATGGAAGGTTCCTCAATCTTCACTCATACAGAAGTAGCATTATCATTATTTAATCTTTGTACTATTTTGCTCTTTATGCATAACACATTACCTATCACACAAGTTTGTGCAAACATTCACAAGAATAAATTGTTTCATAAACAGATTCTTACAAAAGTAAAGTTATAGTTCACTGACAGGAGTTATAGAAGGCTTCCTGCTGGATTCCTTTGAAATCTGCTTGTCACTTCCACAGTCTGGATTTGTCAACCCTCCCCTTCCACTGAAAAATGTATCAGTTGTTATCTGGTGATTGGAGAGGGAAGGGGTATTTTAGTATGGAGACTCCTACTTGTTTTAAATTATAAGATTTATGTTTTTCTGTGTGAGAGAGTGTTAAGGACAATTCTTAAATTTTATTGTTTTTTCCAAAGACTACTAGTATCCTCACTGGAGTACATTTTTCACTGTACTCCAGTGTAATTAGACCTTCCAGGTCATCAAGAGAATGCTTGTCTGTCCATAGGCATAGGAAGGAAATGATGCATGTCTTTAACACTGTCCTCTTTCTCTCCCTGCTTTTAGTGCTGCTCATTGAATGTCTGAAATGCAATGACAGCAAGGAAAAGATCGATCCTATTAACACCAAGAGAGGCAAACAGAAGAGAAAAGCTTTTCCAAACCTTTTATCAGAGTTATGATACAGAGAATGCAACGGAAAATCAACTCCAGCCCTTGCGGAACTGCATATATAAGCACCAACAGGTAGCGTATGCCTCAGTTAAAAAAACACTCAATATTTTATATATATATAAAATTATACACAGATGAGGAAATAAAACAAAGAAACCCAGAAGTGTTTCTCTGATTGATGTTATGCCTTCCTCTCAAAGAAGCTCTCCTTTCCATAGGTTAATTGCCTCAGAGTGTGGTGCAGCTACACCCGTGCTGCTCCCGGCTCTAGAGGTCTCTGCTCCAGGACTCTTCATGCAATTCAGGCTTAACACCTACCTTTACAGTTTCCTGCCTCACTGAAAGAACCAATCCAGACAATTTACAGAGTACTCCCAATCCCAGAGTGCACTTACAATATACAAGAAAAGATTTTTGACTTTATCATATGGGAAAAGTAATTGCAACTCACTTATCCGGGAATGTGATGGACCATCCAAGCAGATGCAATAGAATGGCTAAACTATTTAAGGCACAGATTAGGTGACACGACAATGTCCAAGACGGCAACTGAAGTGATTGTGGATTCCCTGTTCTTTCATATTTCCCACACTTAGTTGAATAAAAAGAGCATAGCCCCAGAATTTGGTAGCTCTGTGCACTGTAGACACTCTCTCCTGACTGATTTCTTTTTTTCAAGGCACTAGAACAGAGAGAAGCAGGCAATGATGGTATTTGATTCCCAGTTATGTTCTATATGCCTCAGAATCTCTCACCTTTTGACCCAACCGATCCATGTCTGTTAAGAAAATCCTACAGTCAGTAATGAGGACAGCCAATTCCTTTTTCTGAAAGGTCAAACTCAGAAACAAATCCAACTCCTAGTTTTCTAAAATGTTGGAATTAAACATTCCTTTCACTCGACTTCAACCCCAGAGTACATCTGATCTAGAAAGAATAACTGCAAGTTAAGACTGATGCAAGAGACTTCCAACATCCATGATTCAAGGGATCTAAAAATGGCCCCAGATAGCAATCCCCTTGTCGGAGCATTTAAAATTATTGAGAGAATCACTGATTCAGTGATAACACCAGGTATTCATTTAAATGCTGCAGTTTAAAGCTAAACTTGCATCTGCACACTTTCTCTTTTGAGGGGTTTCCTCATTTATGGGTAGGATAGTGCAAAAGATATATATTTTGCCTGCAATGGATGTACATTTCCATGCCCTAAGGTACAGAGATCCAGGAAGGAAGTGTGTGAATTAGCATTCCCCGAGCTCGATGGTCTATGGACTAGGGGTAGAGAAAAGGAATCCTTGCAATAAGCAGTGTCAATGCAGGGGCCATTATCTGCAGACGCTGTATCCTCCCTTCTCCCTGGTACAGTTAGTGCCCTATCATCACATCCAGGGCAGGTTTTAGCCTCAAGTTAGGCTACAGGTATTCTGCAATGTAACACTTAGAGCATTCTTGAAGATCTTGGGTCAGCTTTGCCTGTTTTCAGTCATAGTCTGACCTTCTTTTTATAACTAAGCTGGCAGCAAAAGGCAAAATATACTGGGGAAAAAATACTTTACAAAATCTGTAGATAAGAGAAGAAGTGTCAGAAGGAGAAATCTTATTCCCTTCAAGCATCTCATTTCAACTGAGCTAGACAAGGACAGAATACAAAATTACTGTCTTGTTTCACAATACAAAATACACTACTTGAGGATGACCATTTGAATATGACTTGTTTCCCCTTAAGAAATTAATGCAACCTTTGAACCTTTAGAGTCTGCATACAGACACTTACATATGGCTCTGTGTGAAACTTCACATATTGGCAAATTAGAATGCTATTTTTGGGAAGGCAGTGATATGTCGGGTTAAATCTAAAACTAAAGAAAACAGCCTTTGGTCTGTGTCTGCAGGTAAAATTTTCTAATGTGTGACCAAGTCAAAACAACTCAATTTTATTGGCTTTCCAGCTCTATATTGATCTTTTAAATAAGGATATATGAAAGTAGAGCAAACCCTTATTTAGACTGGTAATTCTTAATATAAGAGCAAAACTGATGTTGATTGAGATTAGAGACCAGTTGGAAAGTTTGTTTAAAGTCCTTTTGGGACTCAGACCAAAGTTTCACCAGCCCTAGGGCACCATACACATACTGTACACACACAAGCTAATGATCATATTCCCATATGTACTTTCTGAACATCATTTATTCAGAGCTGAAAAACGCTGTATCACAAAAAGTTAAATTTCAGCAGTTAACTGGCTGTATGCTTTCTGAATTTTTCTCGGAGGAGGAAGGTGGTACCGTTGCACCCACTTCTCTGAACTGATTGCAGTCCTGATACTAAAAAGTACTGGGTTTATACCAACAGTTCTGGGGGTTTTTCTGTGATCCCGTTCTTTATTGAGAAGTCAGAATTCCTTCAGACTGAAATATAAAGTAAATGGAGGAAACTTGAATAATTAATGACTTGAAACAGAAGTAGTCAGTGTTTTTACAAACCCCCTGGCACCAATTTTAAATAAAAGGAATGTTAATACTTGGGGGGGAAAAAAGTTTCTGAGGTCCTATTAAATGTTTCAAGCCACAGATTTGAACATCTGGCTAGGAGAGCTCGTACCCGAGCATGGGAGGATTAGGTTAAACAAACCAGTCTCTGAGGACTTGAACAGAGTCAGCATACTGCACACCTGAAACACAAAGAGTCCTAAGAAAGAAATTCCTGAAGCAGTTCATGTGCTAATACATATATGTAAAGCTGAAAATAAAACAGAAAGCCTGAAATCTACATTAAAGAGGAATGCACATCTATTATTATCAGTACATGGATGCCTGTTACTGAGTGCAGCAATAGATTTCTTGCTCCTGCCACTCAACCTTCAGACACCTCTTCCAGACAGAAATGAGAGGCCCATGGGCAGCCAGGGAAATATGGTATACTGAGGGGAATCAGCAAGTCATGTCCAGCCTACTGAAAAAAACTGAGAGCAAACCCCATGTGACAGCAAAACTACCAGAAAACTGTAAAACAGTAAGGCTTAAAAACAATCCCCAGGAAGAAAACCTCACACTCATGAATACCTTAGTGTTCATCTACCCCCACAGTTTTTACTTCCATTCCTTTCCATCTATTTCAACCTCCTACATTTTTTTAGCTTTTTAAAGTTCCCAGTACAGGAAAGTGAGTTGTCTACAGAAGTCTACAAAATATATTCTTAAAGTTCGCCTCTCTACATCTCTCTCTTCTTTCCCAAATGTCTTAAAATCCATATCTACAACCAAGCAGTATGCTCACAGAAAGTTTATGCCTTTTGGATATACTGATAATAGGTTTTGAGGGGATTATTCTCTTCCACTTGCAGATAATATTTCTCTTCACTATTGTGAGTTTTCCCTTATTGTCTTCTGTGTTCTATGCAAAATTGAGCTAAAAGATATTGAAAAACAACAAAAAACCCAAACAGAAGAGCAATTGCTCCGAAATACTTCCATCAAAAATACGAAACCCAAAATCTAAATCAACAACAAGAAGAAAACCTCTTTCCCTTCGAAAATTAATTTACAATTATGTGCTGTAGTGGCACCATGAGAATCCAAACAGAGAAAGATGTGGCCCATCCAAGCTTTATATTGAATTATTCTGTAGGGCAGCAAAAGTCATAAGTACTGCCTCATGCATTGAAATGAATTCAAATCAATCCAGTGGAATAAAGCCTTAAGGTTACAGATGTAAATTGTTTGCAATAAACCTAATACATCTCTCCCAGCCTTTTTTTTGCAGATATTGCTGATTGATTTGCTGTATTAAAGTGCAGCAGAGATTGTTGTGATATGAATTAATATTAACTGGTGAATAACATATATATAAATGTGTCACAACCCGTTTAAGCCACTGGAAACCCCTCTCCTTTAGTTAGATCTGGAGATCTCCAAACATGTTATTTTAAATGAGAAAGTGATAAGCCCTGTACAGAATGAACGCCCGAATGTATTTAATGTCATTTTAATGGCTTCCATTTACTTTTTTTCTTCAACAAATGTCAAGTTCATTTGAAGATGATAAGTCTTGGCTATTGTTGAAAGTCCATCTTTTGTGCTCAAAGTTACTAATAAAATGTTAATCAGGCTTATTTCTTGCCCTGCACTATTAGCTATTGCTTCAAAGCAAAGCTTCTAAGATTTAAAGACAGGTTTTGTACAGTCAAGACCTCCCTGTGGCATTAGAAATTACAGTCACTTTTTCTTCTTACTTTTCTCAGATTGCTTATTCCATCAGGAGTAATTTACCCTAATTAGAGTCTGTGTGTTCTGAAACTGTTTCTCCAGGACAAGTTAAACGATATTGTCTCACTAGTTGCTATGCCCCTATCAACATCATAAGGAAACTTTAAACTTGAATAAATTAAACCTAGAACACAGCATTTGTCAGACTGCATCAGACAACTGGTCTATCACAGTGCCCTGACTGCCACTGGCAATGATCAAACGCTTCATGCTCTTGAGCAAGACGAAGTATGCCTCGGGTACCCAAGGCAATGTTCTTCGGAGGAGAGGGAAAATTCCTTCCTGGCCTCCATACGTGATGGATTATTTCCCTGAAGCTTAAGATTTTATTATGACTTTGCTTTTGCTTCTTTAACGGAAGAAGTAATAGATATCGAGTCAGAAATTCTTGTATGTAAAACCAGACACACCCTCTTTATTCAACCTGATTCTTCTCTCCTGATGTGGAAACAAATGTTGCGAAGTGGCTCATGCATAAATTCGCAGAAATCAAAACCACTCATATCAATGAGTGTGGGATCTGAGGACAGACCGTGGCAAATTGTCATCGTGCCTTCTTCTGTAGCCTTCAGCATGTCCTCGTCAAGTTTATCAAAGGTTTCTTTTGGTAGGGAAACAGCCTCACTTCCCACTCAAGAATATAAATGATTCATTTTTTTCCCTGTCATTTTCCATAGCTCTGACTGCTTTTATTATGTGAGGAGATTTTTTGTTAATTTGATTTTTAGTCTTGGGGTTTTTTGGGGGTTTTTTGGTTTTTTAAAATTTTTTTTTAAGCATACAATAACTCCTCATTAGACTAAGACATTTCTGGGTGGTACTATTTATTTTATACACATCTTTGCAAGATAATTGTTTCAGTCACAGCACCATTTGCCTTAAAATCATATGATCAAAGATATAATGAAGCAAGAGAATAACATTATTGCATTCACAATGTCACCATTATGACTTTATGACTTCCTGTCTTTCTTTAAATTTATTTTCTTGTTTGGGAAAACCCGCTGTGGGTTATTTTTTACCTAAACTGTCACAAATAGCACAAGTAATGTCAAGCAGAAAACTCCCACAAGAAAACTTTTTCTTAGAAAAGCCATTCTCTCTATCCTCCTTTCATGGTTTCTCATCTTTCAGATTAAAAAAACCAAACCCAAACCCCACACAACAAGCCCACAAAAGATCAGTTATTTCAGTTATTTTCACCTATGAACATTATACTCAGCTGAATTTCATAGGCATCATGCTGCTCAGGGGCAGGGTGTCTGCATCTGCAAAGCTCTGGATTTTAATTGCCAAATCATGCTAATTAAGTAAAAAACCTTAAAGACTGTTATTAGTAAATATCCAACTCATTGCCTACTCTCTCATCCAAATCATTAGCCTATATGTAATGTGGTACTGACCTAAGCCACATCACTGATTTTTCTCCAAAACCAAAATGCAAAATTGCCTAATGTTTTCCTTCCTTTCACTTAAATATCCTTCTGTCTTAAGAAAAAATTTATTATCTTTATTTTTTAAATTTTCCTTTGTGCCAACAGTGCTTTACAACAGGTTTTATAGTCTTATTTTAAGTAAAAATCAAAAGCAATTATATTTTTGATCCCACCTTTATTTTTCATTTAAGTAGAAGACTGAAAAACACATGATCTCTTTAACCAAATTGAAAGCAATGTTTTGCTACATAAACTTAGCATAGTATTACACTGTATTTCTAAAATTTCAGTTAGTGTCCAATTATCAAAACAGAAACAATGTCTTTTATTCTTCAGTTTTGCCTTATACCTTAAGCTGTTTAAATATTGACTTTCATTTCAGGGTTTATGTTTCTGACCTGCTTTTCAGGTGAAGTTGCTTAAATCCGAGCTGGGGAAAAGAACACTTTTAAAAGAAAACTTCTTTTAAAATAAGAGTTGTCACTCCCCTATTTTTGCTCAATTAATGCATGTAAAAGTAGGAGGTTTAAACATTTTGTTAAGAAAAAAGAGAAACAGCTTTTAAAGACATAAAAAATATCTCAATAATAGTTGCAATCATTCCACATAAGAGAGGTGCAAAAAAGAGGGTGGCAGTGGAAAGGCCACCAATGGGGTATTTATAAAGAAGAAAATATTTAATAATGAAATAGTACTACACTGAAACAGTTGCAATGCCCCATAAAATCGCTGGAATTGAGCAACATATTAAGAATGCCACGTATCTCTTTTTCTTATGACAAGAAAATACATCTAACTTTGAAGGATAATGGCATCTTTTATGGCACATCCTTGGTGCACACAGTTGCATCACCTTCAAGAGTGCACAAATTCACTTTTAAAAGTTTCTGCAGGGCCTTGAAAAAAAGATTACACATTCAGTGCACCAGTTGTAATTCTGAGAGGGGCGAACAAATAATTTGTAGTATTACTGGATGAGGCTAGAACAATCTGAACTTATACAGGTGCTATAATTTATAAATACATAAATTATAAATTTATATATTTATAAATTTATATATATATATATAAAAATTACAGCTATAAAACAGATGTTAGGGCATTTCTCAGCATATACAGAATGCAAAGCATTACACAAATTTAGGCTTTCTCTTACATGTATAACTTTGTTCATATACATTGGAATATGTCATCTGAATATGTACTTACTCTGATCACAAGCAATTTGTAGGATTTAAGTTTACAGAGAGAATCCCTGCATTGATATGACATTCAGCCCATAAGTTTTTCCTAAACTCCACTTTTGGGGACCCAGATTTCAAGAAAGTAACCCCAAAACAGACACACTATGTATTTTAAATAAAAATAAATGTATTGTGGGTGATAGATACATTTCTGAGCATGTCAAGTTTGCAAGCATGGAGCTCAGGCAGTAAATTTTCCCTAATGCCAAATATTTTCTTATGTTTGAATAAATGTGACAAAAAAAAATACTCTGCAGAAAACACTCAGTCAAGCAGTTATCCTTGAAAGTCACAAGGACCTTTAGGCAAGATGCAGGAGACCATCTCAAAAGCACTGTCTGTCCTTGGTGACCCCAGGACCATGTCACTAAGTCTTTCCCTTGGTTAGAAAGAACAGTGATTCCACACACTCTGCGGTATAACACACTCTTTAATAAGGAATGAACTTAGTAGTGGTGTGAATAACGAAACACAGCAACAAAGACAAAATTCACAAATCCAGTTTTGCAAAGTTTTAGGACACCTAAAGTTTTGAAAATACTTAGTTTTTAAAATGCCCTGTCAGTGAAGCATTCAGCATGTCTGAGTGTAATTTAACTCTCTCGTTATCTCTGGTTATTAGCTTAATGGAAAGCTGATGTATGTTAGCATCTTAACAGTTTGGTAGTTCATGCTGTAGCACTGAACCACAGACGACATTAATTCACATGGTGACTTTTGGAGCCAGACTATAAAACCTCATAAATATTATATATTCCATTATTTGCTTCTTATAAAGGGGATTACCATATGAAAACCCAAATATTGGCTGCATGTAGGAAAAAGGAATCAGAGTATGCAAAACAAAAAAGTTTGTAAATTTGGGAGGCTAAAGAAGGAACACATAAAGGTGATATTTCATGATTTGCTGAAGGCAATTCATACCCAGGCAGAAAGCAAGAGCCCTGACTTGGTGGACGATTCTCATCATATCTTTTGTACAGGCATAAGATGACTTAAATGACCACAGAGCTACTCCTCCTGAAAAGCAACCCTGAGGGAAAGCTCAGAAAAGCTGGGTTTCCAGGTGGGACTGCTCCCCACCTCGGCACGCAGCAAAGTGTCAGCAGTGCTGACACGGGGCCGCGGGCTCTGAGCTGGCATTGGTGAGTTCAGCCAGCCCCGGGTGCACGGTGAGCACTGGCTCTCACTAAGGAGGCACACCCCTGTTTGCTGGGAGAGGCTGTACTCATCTAGGTGAAGGAAGGCAGTGCATGCATGCAGTAGTTTCTGTAGCTTTGTTATTGATTTAGGCGGTACTTGCCTCTAACAACTGCCTGGATGTTTAATGCTTGCAGTTGCAAACAGAATAATCCTTTTTCCACTCAAAATTCACACCCTCCAGAAGACATATTGTCATTAAACTAGTAAGATGCTGTAAAAGCTGAATAAATCAATCTGCAAGTTACCTTCCTGTTTGAGTGGAGCATCTCTCTAAATGTTATCCAATCATCTAGCTATTAATTCAGGGGTGAACTGAGCCTTAGGACTTCAGTCTCAAATAATATACTTCAGAATAACTACAGGCAAGGTGTGCATGTGAGTGTGTGTGCATATCAGTGCATGCATGTCTGTCTCCGTATATATTTCAATAAAAAAATAGCTCATGTTCCACTGTTTGATGATTAATCTCAAATCTAAGAAATAAGCAACAGAACATGAGTTGTTTTAAAGTAGAATAGATCAGTCTCATCCTTCATTTGGCCAAAATTTCACTAGTGACTCCTAGAACCACTGATTTAAGGAATTTTTTTGTGTGTGTGTTTATTTAAGCATATTTCTTTTTCTTACCATTTCAGGCATCACTGAGGGTATTTGATTGTCCTTTCCTGAGCTGTGCAGAGAGCATCATTATCCTCTCTCCTATGATAATTCCCTGCTTAGCTGACTGTATCACCTTCAAAACTTTATTTGAGAACTTACCTAATTAGCCTTTGAACCACTAATTGGCTATTATCTGCAGATCTCTTTGCTTTTTCTTGCACAGAAGATTTTGTTCAGTTCATTATGGGAACATAGAAATTGCCATCCTGGGACAAAACAATGGGTCACATAGTCTCATATCCTCTCTCTTACCAGAGCAAAGACAAGACCTTTCAAGCAGGTGTTCAGCACCCCGAGCCTGCTCCTGTCATTATCTCTTCTGTAAGGCTTCCACTGAAATAAAAGGCACATAACACTCCCCCTTTGGCTGCAGGTGTGCATTGAACAGATGTCTTCATTGAACTGTCCGTGGTGACATTTTATTTTTTTTTTTTCCCTGAGAGATTACAGCTAATTCAGAACTTAATCACATGTACAAATAGTGTAGATGTCATTGCCAAACAGCTTATATGTACTGATTTGGGTACTGTGCCCCTTAATGCTGCTAATTACAAGTTGGCTATGCAGGCATACATCTTCTTATGAAAGACGCAAATCTTAAGTTCCGAACTTTTTCCCAGCCAAGATGTCTTTTTTGATTTCAATGCAAAACTTGCACTTTTTAGGCTTAAAAGAAAGTATAATTTTTTTATCATAACAGCCTGATAAATTTTGCTTTATTTTAAAAAAGAACATCTCCCACACTTCTTCAAAGATAGACCATAAGAAATGACAAATCCTCCTCTTTGAAACATTTCAAAAGCTTGATTCCCAGTATTGCCAACCTTATCCATTTGAACTTTTTGAACTAGGCTCCAGAGACTCGCAACCCACATTAAAAAAACCCCAAGACTTTTAACAAGAATTCAACCATAAGACATGCTGAAATAATGGGTGGATAGCTTTATTTATCCACCTTCAGATATTTAAAAGTCTGAGTTTTCCCTCTGAAAAGATAAAACTAAAGAATAAGAGTCAAGGACAGCTCTTTATTTCAGTAATAAAATGAAGGGAAAGAAGAAAGAGTAGTACCCCTGGAACACTGATCCCCACAATTCAAGATGTGTACAGACTGGAGAGGGTCCAAAGAAGGGCCGTGAAGATCATCAAAGCACTGGAGAAGAGAACTTCCTCTATGAAAAAAGACTGAAGGAGTTAGGCCTTTTCTCCATGGAGAACAGAAACATAAGTCAGGACCTCATCACAGTCTTCCAGTATTAAAGGGCAGACATAAAGAGGGCAGAGGCTCTCTCTTCACAAGGAGCCACCTGGAGAACACATGGGACAACAGGTAGAAGTTGCACCAGGAAAAGTTTCATCTTGACATAAGAAAGAAATTTTTACAGTGAGAAGAGTCAGTCAACAGAAAAACCTCAACAGGGATATGGTGGAGGCCCCATTGCTGAAGGTTTTCAAGATGTGATTGCACAAGGTGCTAATTAACCCCATCTAGGCTCCTTTTCCCACAGATTTCTGGACCAAATGATCTACTGGGCGTCCTTTCAACGTGGGTGTTTCTTGATTGATTCCACGATTCTATGAAAGTGTAATGGAAAAGAGAGAAAAAATACAGAGGAAAAAAGAAAAAAAACGGGGGAAGAGCAACACTTTTTTTCCAACAGCACAATGTGGAGCACTGCAACAGGCTCTACTCAGATAAATAAAGTTCTCCACAGTGCTTCCTCCATGCAAAGGGTGAAATGACTGCTACCAGTGCTTGGGCTTAATTTGAACTCTGGATAAAATAAAATCTGAACACCTTCTGGTTGCCAGGGCTGAATAATTCCAGAGACCTTGATGTAGTTTCTGTAGGTCATTATACTAATTTAAATTCACAATGCCTTCATCTCTGCTTTGAATGTAAAGTACCTCACACTCATCTCTGCTGCATTTCCTTTTCTATGCTTTCAATAGATAGTTTCAGTTATTTCCCTCTCAAGTACCTCACAATTCATTCTCTTTTTGACTACCATTTTGTTCTCAAAAGAATGCTGAGCTACCCTAGTTTAAGATTATAAATAAAGAAGCTTCAGGACTAAATTTAGTGACCTAAGTAACTAAAGTGGTACTTTTTGGCTTAAACTGAATTTTTTCCCATTTATGACATGGGAAATGAAGTTAATAAAAAATAAATTACTTTTATCCTAGGATAAAGCTTTTATCCTGAGGAAAACTATATTGCTGTTTCAGTTGTCATTATCACTCCATGTGCATGTATGCATACTCTTGATCCCTGGCATATACAAAACTGTATGATTTGGTTTGACTTAAGGTTAATTCAGATCAGCTGATCCACCAAGTGGGCAAAAAGTATCTTAACTGCTGAAACTTCAGCCAAAATATAAAGCCTTTTGTATGTGGTCTTCTTCACTTCTCACATGCTCTTTTTATGCAATGTACTTCTGCATAGTCACTGCTACACCTGCAGGAGAACATGAGACAGTGAGGGTTCTGATGATGGTGTTTCAGGTCAGTTATCCTGGGACCCAAATAACCCTGCCTAATCCTCAGCCCCCCTTGCAGTGTTCTGGTATGACAACATGAGAATCACTGTTCTCTCTAGCTTGGAAATCCTTGTGGAGTTTTATTTTCCCTGCCCCATGTGGCCTGTGCCTGTGACCTTTAACTATGTCTGAACCATAAGACAGGCTTCAAATTTTCAGTATGTGGCTTTCAAATAAGGAAAGTTGGCACTCTTACCCAGGTCCTCTTCACAATTACTAAGACTATTAGGACTGGAAAGAGAGTAAGCTACCCTGACACAAAATACAGTTCCATACACTCAGAAACATAAGTCCCAAAAAACCCCCAGAGTAAAAGTATGTTGAAAATACAGCAGAAAACTGGGCAGAAGAACAATTGAGTTTGGTTATCAGAGCTCCTAAGAATCCACCCTTTCATTAGCAGAATCCTGAAAAACAAGTGAAGAAATACCCTCAGGAGCCACATTTTTTCTTCAGAGAAGAGATGACAAATGTGAAGAAAACAGAGTAAGAAAAATGGAATGAAGCATCTCTGAGCTATTTGAACAGCCAAGAAAGAGAAATGGCACAGAGGAAGTCCAGTGAAAAAAGAATCAAAACCAAATGAAGACTAGAAATTACCATTGCAGAAGTGAAGATTTGAAATAGCTTTCAATAAAACTTTATCTTTTATCTTCCTTTCCCCTTGCTTTCTTACTTTCACTCTTGCATTTTTTTAATAACTTTCTTCTCTCTTTTTTTACTTATTTTTTTTCTCCAAATTCCTTTCTCACACCATTGCATTTCATAACAGCATGTGGTGATTTCAGATATGTGTTCTTTCGCTACACTACTTTCTTGTTCCCACACTGTGTTCCCAGTGAACAGTGAGATATTTCCCTATGAAGCCTAATGAGAAAACAAAAATGTAAAATGACATAATACTATGCTACTTGCAACCTCTTATGCCACTGAATAAGGACAGACTAGGCATACAAATTATTATTTTTTTAGAGGGCCCTTAAAAAAATGTTTATCTACTTTTTTCTTCCAACTGTTGGTTTTTATCCATTTAGAGTAATTTCTCAGAGTACATATAGCAGTCATACATATGCAGGAAATAAATGAGCTTTGAAAATAGTACCGGATACAATTTCCTATAAGCATTATTTGGATTGTCAAACCTTTCCCTATGAATTGTTTTTGAATACTCCACTTCCATGGACTAACAATGTCTTCCATCAGTTTTGGCTAGACAAATAAAAGATGCCTACTTTTCCCACAACCAAAAACATAACTCTGTCATCATGATCTCCTCACTTTGTGGAATTCTGTGAATAAGTAGATACACGTTTTCCATTACATTGTTCTTTCAAGTACTGCAGTTGAACTAATTCCTTTAAAGAATTGGAAAAAAGAAAAAAAACGGGGGAAGGTTACCTTTAAAGGTTTTCGTAAGCATTTGTTTCAATTCCTGAAAGAAAGCAAGCTATACTTGAATGCCTCTGTTCTCAAATGGTCTCCATAGTAACATATACTACATTAATTCTCATTATGAATAATTTTATTTACAATTTACAAAACTGCAGTCCTTAGAGGAATTTTTTTGTTAAAATACACAGGTTAACAAAAATGGAACATTTTTGGTCAACTGAACATCAGTGTTTTTCAAAGCTCTTATGCAAACAAGATTAACCTTTCATTTTTCAGTTTTGAAGAGAATATTTTTCTGTAAGCACTCTGGTTTTAATTTTTACTTATCTGTGTAAAGTTTTGAGCAGAACTGTTTCAAAACCTACCATAAGTTTTGAAGGAATGCAAAAGATTTTAAGAAGACTGCCACCTGCGTCATATGAAATACCTAACCATTTGGATGCTCCGTTTTTTAAAACAACTAAATAACACTAGAACACTATATATACATGTGTGTGGTCCCAGCAACTAAAATTCCTCATGGTTTCTGATATTAGAATATAGGATGACAATTTTGCTAAGGATAATCTGAATAGATTCAATTACAGTAAGCAGTTTTGTAAACTTCAGAAGACTACATACTTTCCTACAGTTTTATGGTAGTCTTGCAAGAAAATATTCCCACAATTGAAATAATAATTTCTTGGTTTACTTCTGTGACATGAGACCACTGTGAGTTTTCCCCTACTTAAAGGAAGAAAGAAGATGTGTGCATGTCCTACAACTGCCTCAAAGCAAGGTGGAAGGGAAAATTGCTGGAAACATGATAAAACGCAAAGACACATTTTGTGGGTCAGGCGTAAGGCTAAATCATTTCATTTTAACACTTTAACAGAGGTAACTCAGATTTATGACATCCATTGAAAGGGATATTGGAAAAACTCATTACAAAACCAGACAGGTTAATGCAAGTCTCCGTGTATTCCTAAAACTTGGTTCCTAATTTGAGCAATATAAACCCCTGCCAAAAACCAAAGACATCCGCAACAGACTACAAAATGTGCTTTAATTATGTCCCCGTCACACGCATGTTGAGTTGTCTTAAGGCCATATTACAATTGACTGAAAACATGAGAATCGGTTAAAGGAATGAACACGTAGCAGTGCTATGATGTTTAACATGCATCTATTCCTCCTCTATATAGAAAAACACCTTTCATGGGGTTTTGAGGGGCTGTACCCTCCTGTTGACTATTTGAGGTCTTTTGGTCTGCCTTGCCTTTCCCAGTACCAGCATTGCTCAAAGTTGGTATTCAGTGAACATGAACGGAAATTTGTTTGTCTGCAGAAACCCAGGAGATGATTGCCTTTTTTCATGTTACTTACTGGAAATAGAAGCTCCTTCCCTAACTCACCCCCATCTGCCCCTATTGTTCTGAAGTTATTTATAAATAAGGTGAAAAGTACTTCGCCAAAGCATTTAATGATAGAACTTACTTGTATGCAGAACACATAGTACTGAATGAGGTGCAGAAAACATCACTCGGTACAAAAAATATGCTATGGGAATTATGGTGTCATCTTCAGAATCTGACAAATTGCCTGGTGTATGAAATGTTTAGACACTGGTGGCTTACTTGGGATGCACACGAGTGGCAATAAAATCACAGGGTCTCCAAGACAAGGTTTGAATTTTGATTTGATTGCAGAAATTTCTGGCAGGAAACTTTTCAAGCTGCAGTTGATTTCCTTAGTTAGAATTTGGCTTGTAAACAAAGAGAAGATTTTGCCATTTATTCCATTCCATATTTTTGGACTTCTGTGCCATCTCCCTGATGATAACATCTCTTTTTTCTTCACTCACAAACTGCTCATTTCTGCAGTGGCACCTGGGATGGATGGCAGTCTAACAAGAGAAACACAAATGCTAGAAGGAAAAAAAAACCCACAAACCCTGTTGCAAAGTAGTGGTGCACAGCATTTCTTGTGTCTGGACATCTTTACAGAGAACTCACACCCTCAACTGTCCTTTCTACTCCAAGATGATTCATTTGGCTTCTTTGGAACTATGAAACAGGCCAATCAGTTGCTGTGATTGTATGGGGTGAACTTATTTCCTATTATAACTGTAATAGAGTAGAGAGAATTTGAAGCTGATCGGTGTGAAGGGTGCTGAGAGTCCATGCACGCCCCTCACATCAGTACTCAAACACACCTAGGATGCTTACTTTTTCTACAACGTCCCTTAGTGATCCTGGAACCATCTTCAGAAGAACAGTTATGGGATGCAAGGTAACTTTAAAACTTTCTTTCCCATATCCTGTTCAAGAGTTTCTCAAACATTCTCCATTTTGAATCAAAGTAATAAACTATTTAGCACAGTATTAAACTGCTGAACTTAAGGACCTTGTTTAATTCTGCTAATGGGAATAACAGTATGCATGAAGTACTCCCTGGAATGAGTAAATATTCTTTCTCTTTTTGTTTATGGCATCTCAATGGAACTAAGAATCTGGTACTCAGGCAATCCACCATCCTCCTTTTTTTTAAAGTAGTTTTCCTCAAATTTCATGGTTTTAGTCACCTACTCCACATGAAGAGATAATAGGTTTTCATAGGGCAGAGGAACGATTAGCTTTTTGTTGAGTGGTAAAAGCACAAAAATCATCCTTTTGTATTTTTTTTATAGTAACTGCAAATTTAATTTGGGATGTGGTAGTTTTGATCTTTCTTCCTTTCTTAGAAAATATATTAGGCAAAACAAAACGTTTGCATAGACATCTAGAAATGTTCTTCACTCCCAAGAAATGTACACAAAAAACACTGACAGTTAAAAAAAAATAAAAATTACTATGGAGAATGCATCTCAGTCCGATCTATATGCAGCAATCCACTCTAGTCTCAATCCAGAAAACAGTTAATTGTTGCATTATCTTATTGAAATCACTAAGACAATGTTGGCTCTTACTGTTAGACTTCTATTAACATTTTATTGGCTCAGGGCCGTTAAGAGTTTCTTTAATATGAATGTTTATGCCACCAAGTCACAAAAACCTGCCAGCATCATTGCAAGCACTGCAATATCCACTAAGCAGTGACTGCCTTTGGTTCACTTAAACTGAAGAACATTCACAAAATACTCACTAAAAATAACAGAATTACAAAACTGCCAACTGTTGCCAAACAAAAAATGAGATAGGAAATTTACAAATGACAGCACTTTTGCACTGTCAACCAAAAAAACAAGCTCTGCCAGCCTGAGATGTGTAAGGAAGTCATCTTTTCAGTTGGACACTAAGCTGTCAAAATGATGGTCAGAAATTTTCAGCTAAATTCCAAGGAGAGAAGGATTTTCAAGCATGAGAGTGTCACGGGCACTCAGGTTTCTCATGAACAGATAAAACATAAGCTTTATCTTACAGTTTTATCACACTTTCCTGTGCCTTTGGGATTCTGTAATGTTAGCACAGTTTTATAAAAGACACAGTGGGATGTTTGGTTCTTTTCATTTCACTGGGGAACCACAGCACTAAAAGAATGTGATTAGTGGAAATTCATATCTTTATTCTTATTGAGTGACCTGGGCTTTTTGCCTTAATATGATTTTGAATTAATATCTTTTGGGGGGTGCAGACAGGAAAGAAAGTCTCTTTCTGGATTAAAAGAATAGATATTCAAGATGAAATGAAGAAGAGCTGAATGATGATGTAGATTGGGACTATGCTAACAATCATGCTGTCCTTTTCTTCTTTTAGAAAGGTTACGAACAGGACAACATGAAAAATATTGGATCTGTTAAAGTAGAGCAATAAATAATGCTGTGACTTATCCTTCACAAGGTTAGTTCTCTCATGATATTTGAGAGCAAGGCATGTTTGGGGACATACATAAAATGATTTGATGGTCTCAGTTCAATGAATCTGCTTCTTTTGTTTCACTCAAAAAATACAGGTGCAGATTGCTGCAGACTTGAAATTGTTGTGAAATTGAATGACCAGTGGGTTACGGGTCATTGAGCTGCACTTCAGACATTGTGTTTTCCAAGTGTAAAAAAGAAACATCAAACCACGACTAGATACGTGTGTTAGCAAGTGTGACACTGACTCTACAGAAACTTTTGTAGATAAGCAAATGGCTTCATCTTCTACTGCTGTCAGTCTAACACTCTTTCAGAAGTGGTAGATTTCACTCAGGGAATGTTAGCAGAAAGCTGACTCAATCTGTAACTTTAAGTGATGCAATTCAGTTCCAGTGAGGGAGAAAAGAATGGTCTTGACTAACAACACAAGGGATTTTGAGAAACAAATGCCACTTTGCAGCCCTGCCTGAGTGCTGCCCTCCAGACCTGATGCCAGTAGGTACTAACGAGGATTTCTAAAGCACCAGTCCAGTGCGCTATCCATCAGCACAGCAAAACACAACTTCTTCACTGCAGCTGACAGAAAGTGAAAAAAAAAGTGTGCTCTCCAATCCACATCCTTCCAGATTTCCTAAATTATAGCAATTTCAGACACTCTGTAGATGTTTGCCGGAACACACGAGTCCCACCGGGTTTGTACGAGTTCTTTCACAGACTGCTAAGCACGCGTTTTTCTGGCACCTGTTCCAGGGGACATTGCCAAACAGGGGCCTTGTTATTTCATGTACTGCCTGCAACTATCTCACAAGGTACATGGTAACCCATGCACTGCACTTTGCTTCCCAAAGAGTGTTATTCACATAAATAAAGTTTATAAAGTTTCTTCCTGAGAGGTATATATTTCAGCCAGAGTATCAAGTCCTAAGTGTTGAATTATTTAAAATTATAATGCTCCATGGTTGACAAACATACAGGTGTTAATCTTAATAAGGATTGATCACATGGTTAATTATCAGTTGCAACTGTACTATGTCATGTATTACAATAACAGCAATGCCAGCCATTTTATTTTGTGATTCTCTTCTAAAATTACTAATACCATAAATTAATGATATGATAAAGTTCAGATTGCTGATATAATCATATCACAGCTGCTCTGGTAATGAGTGCTATAGAGATGTCTGTAAGTAGGCTATCTAATTAAGTATTAGCATATCCATTGCAATATCCATCATTATGCTCTAATGCTGTCCTTCCCAAATACCCATTTTGGGAATCCTTGTTAATATAATTTGCTCTGGAGCTCACCTGCAAAATGAAAGATATTGACACTTACCTAGCAGGAATCCCAGTGGAGCATTTGCAGGTTCTCCTGGTACCACCACACGGGGAAAAACTGGCAGTAGGCTAACAGCACAGCAGGGGCTCCACTGCAGGTGCTCCCACTGATGCCTTGACAGCCAGGAGCCTTCAGCAATTGTGGGTCAGTTCCTCCAAAATCAGGCTCATTTTTATTCAACAGCTTTTTATGTCTTACATTTGGGTAAAACACTGATGGCTTTGGGGTCTTCTTCTTTGAGTTTTAGAATCTCTGGGTCTTAGAGCAGCCATAATTTGTGGTTTGCGGTTATTTCCTCCTCACCTTCCCCCCATTAACTACAAAGGTTAAAAAAATCTTCTCAGGTGAAAGCTAATATTCTGACACATAGGTCAACAAATAGTGGATTTTTAGAAAACACACCAAGGTCAAAAAAGGGCACGCAGAGGAGTAAAATATAATTCAGAGCACTACAGGAACAAAAATATCAACAAATATTTTTTCAAATATATTAATGGCAATACGCAGTGTAGAAATAAGATCCAATACAGGACGAGGTATCCTTGCAAGCAGGGACAGAGGCAAGGCAGAGGTGTTTAGTGCATTCTTCGCCTCCATGTTCAACACTGATGACAGAGGCGGGTCTCAGTGCTGAGCTGGATGACCATGACTGCAAGAAAGATAAACTCTCAGCTGTTCCTGAACTTATGTGGGATTTACTGCTCCAGATGTATCCCTAGAAATCTATGGGGTCTGATGGAATTCATTGGAGAATCCTCAAAGAGCTGGCTGATATTGCAAAGCCTTTCCTGATGATTTTTGAGCAGTCTTTGGAATCCAGAGAGGTCCCAGCTGACTGGAAGCTGGTGAACCTTGTCCCAGTTTTCAAGAAGGGTAAGAAGGAGGACCCTGGAAACTACAAGTGAGACGTGAGTCTCACTTCAATGCCCAGTAAAATCACGGAAAAGATTATTCTGGGAGGTATTGAAAAACATCTGGAGGTGCCTGGAGGACAATGAAGTCTTTGGTCACAGTGGTCCTGTTTGTTGAACATGACTTCCTTCTATTACAGGATAACCCATTAACTGATCAAGGGAAGCCAGTAAATATAATCTTTTTGGACTTAAGCAAAGCTTTTGATACGGTCTCTCACAGGATCCTTTTGGACAAAATATCCAGCACACAGCTGGATAAACACATCATGAGATGGGTGGACAGCTGGCTCATGGGTCGGGCACAAAGGGTTACCATGAATGACATCAGACTGGTGACCTGTCACTAGTCTGTCACTAGTGGGGTTCCTCAGGGCTCCATCTTAGGCCCCGTGCTCTTCAGCATATTGAGTAATGACCTGGGTGCAGGACTGGAAGGGCTACTAAGCAAGTTTTCTGATGACACTAAACTAGGAGGAGCTGTCAAATCCCTCGAGGGCAGAGAGGGCCTGCAGAGAGACCTCAACAAATCAGAGAGCTGGGCAATCACCAACCACATGAAGTTTAACAAGGGCAGGTGTTGGATTCTGCACCTGGGATGGGGCAACCCAGGTTGTGTGTACAGAGCAGGGGGCCAGAGGCCAGGAGCAGCACTGTGGAAAGGGACCTGGGGGTCCTGGTCAATGGCAAGACGAACGTGAGTCAGCAGTGCCCTGGCAGCCAGGAGGGACAACCATGTCCTGGGGAGCATCAGGCACAGCACTGACATTTGGGCAAGGAAGGGGATTGTCCTGCTCTGCTCTGCACTGGGGTGGCCTCACCTCGAGTGCTGGGGGCAGTTTTGGGTGCCACAATATAAAAATGGCATTAAGCTATTAGAGAGCGTCCAGAGGAGGGCAGCAAAGATGGTGAAGGGGCTGGAGGTGAAGCCTTATGAACAGTAGCTGAGATCACTTGTTCTGCTCAACCTGGAGGAGACTGATGGGAGGCCTCAGTGTGGTTTTTAAAATCCTCATGAGGAGAAGTGGAGGGGCAGACACTGATCTCTTCACTCTTGTCACCAGTAACAAGATTCAAGGAAATGGCATGAAGCTGACTGGGGTAGACGTAGGCTGGATTTCAGGAAGAGGTTTTATACCTAGAGGGTGGCTGAGCACTGTAACAGACTCCCCAAGGAAATACTCAGAGCATCAAGTCTGTCAGAGTTCAAGATGCATTTGGACAATACTCTAAGGCACATGGTGTGATTCTTGGGGTGTCCTGCCCAGGGCCAGGAGTTGGACTCAATGATCCTGATGGATCCCTTCCAAACCAGCATATTCTGTGGTTCTATGAAATAATGGTGGGACAAGCTAAGGCAGAAAGGACCTGTATACAGGAATGGCATAGCACTCTGCCCTAACATTTTCTGAAGATAAAGGAACATGACAGCCTCAAACATACCATCTGATGTGAAAAGAGTTTTCAAGTGGAAAGAATTTTAAGTTTTATAGTGATTTAATAAAGAAATATCTTAGAAATTTGGTTCTTGACTAAATAAAAAGTGGCACACCAGTGTCTAGGACAAGAGCCACCACGCACATCTCAAAATATTTAAGCTTTAGAAGACTGAAGTCCTTAGAGGAGTGCTACACCCTAATTGAAACACAAAGATTGGTTATTCAAGCTGTAAGTGACCATAGCCCATCCATAACCAATGGCACAGGGTCTGGATGAAACCCCTAGTTTCCATGAAAAGTGTAATTGGATAGTGTCACTATTGGAGACATTTAGGTACCATGTGATATATGACTCATACCATACACATATGAATCTACCATACACAAGTGGTACAAAACACTGAAGACTTAAAATTTCCCCTTTCCAGCAGTAACCTTTGCTGGATTAGAGAAAGCATTTGCATTTTTTTCTCTCAATTCTTCTTCCTTTTCTATAGTTTTCCTGTCTAATTGCTTTACCAGGTTGGTTGCCACCAAGGATTTAAAGAACATACTCAGAGGCTTACAGGCAGAATCTGTTGACAACTGTCATTGATATGTATGAGCAACATATATGCAGAGAATAAGAGATCTATGAAGGTGTTTAGTGCCTTGGAAATGCAGAGTAAGCAAGGCCAGAAAATAGTGAGGTACTCTCTGAACCTAAAGATGGGAAAGCAACATGGCTACCTTCCAAACAAGGAAGAAGCTAAACAGGGGACAATACAACAGAGGCAGGGCTATTTTTTTTTTTTTGTTGTTGTTGTTGTTTTTTGTTGTTTTATTTTAAACAGAGACTTTGCAGAGTTTCTTAAAATTTGGTGAGAGAGCATAGTAAGATTTGATATGAAAAGACATTCCCTGGCTAATTCATATTCTCTGCCTTCTGATTTACCACCCAAATGGCCTGGTTTATCTGCATTTTCCTTGCATGTTAAATAATGAATACAGTAAGTGTTTAGCCATACAAAATAGCATTAAAACCCTGGAGATTGGTGAATAATGCATTAAGAACTGTAATTTCATTAGCAGTATGTTTCCTTTTTATTGTATAACATGCTCAATAACTGGATGAAGAATAGAAGAGTGTGTGACTTACTTTATTACTAATACAGTGAGCAGAATTAGGGGAAAAGCTACAGAAAAATAACTTACTCTTTCTGCAATTAAAATGACTGTTCTTCTTGCATCACAAAAATCTCTTAACAGTGAGTGTGCTTAGCCAAAGATATCCCCAGCTAGCAACTCAAAGTGTCAAATTAAGCAAAACAGAATCTTTGTGGATCATCTGTAAGAAATCATTGAGAAAACTACACTGGGACAATTTAAAAAGGATTCTCTATTTATAGGAACAGCAGTAAGTTCTAAAAACATTACACTTACTCAAAAAGCTACAAAAATGAATTCAGAAAGATGAAGCAATAATGGATTGCATGGATGATCTGAGGAAGAAATTATTTTGTCAGAAGTTCCACAATTGGATAGGTGCATTAGGAAACATTTTCTTTGGAAGCATAAGGTGTAAACCACCTAGAGTGAAGGAGAAGAACAATTTAAAAGGTTCACTTGTCCATATAGGCAAGAAGTCAGTTCTGAGTCACACTACAAATACATAATCTTGGAACAATTTCATGTCCCAAAAAGCACAATATCTGTCATCAAGCACTCACAGAAAAGTATTTTATCATAATGACATATATTTTAAACTTTATCTATCTCAAACTTTGGTTTAGCATCTACCATTGTAGCATCTGAGATATTTGGGTCCAATGTACCCAGTGTCCAACCATCCCAGCCTGCTGACAGAACACCTTACAACTGAAAAAAAGAGTTCATATTTATGATACATCTTAGAAGGATGAAAAAGAAAATCTGGGTCTAAGAGATTTATTGCACTGGATTTCTTTTAGTATTTTATACAGAGGGGAGACTTAAAGAATTCTCCTTTGCAGAATTTTCACTCAAATCGATTTTACAAAGAGTCATAAATTTAATTTAAAGGTCCTGTATGCTTCTCCCATTGCATATCATCTGTTTTTACTGTTGCTTTTGGGTTTCTTTCCATTCTCGAAGGAAAGCTTGGCTGGAGAAGACGTTAGGTAAAAAAATGTGTAGGTACAAAAATGAAATGTGTAGGTACTAGCAGAAAAAACATCTTTTCCAACCATATCAGGTGACATCTGAGTTCTCTTAAAAGTCAAGATAGAGTTATGGTGGCTGATACACTGCAAATGCTGTCATATTAGGAACTGAATTTGTGTGTAAAGGAACTACAAAAGTAAGATTCAGCTTTGGGTTTCAGACATTCAGCTTAAAATGTCTTACCACCTATGTGTCTTTAAGTGAAATCTGTCCAAGCTCCCATAACAGCCAGAGGAGGACCTAGTCAATAGAGCTGCTGGAGGCTGCAGACATACTGAGATCAAACTGAGACACTGACACCTGCCCAGCTGAATGGCTGCCCCATTCCTTCGACTGCAGAGCAGAATGGGACAGTTTGCTTGCATGGTCTGTGCCTCCTGTATAGACACTTGATGTTAGGGAGAACTAAATTCCTTTGACTTTCGCTTACGGTGATGTGGCAACCTGGCTGCATTTGATGTGCTGTCTGACATCTCAGCAATCCCTGGCACCGCAACACCTTCTCCTGAGTTTTTCACTTAGTGAGAAAGTGGTACATCCAAGAAAGTTTAAATATTGTATTTTCCACTTACTTAGAATGTTCCCTGTAGGTCTGTACTGGACATTTACATGACTTCCATCTGTACCTGTGTATTTGTATCAGGACCAGACTGTCTCCCTGTACTAATGTTCTAATATAAACTATTCTGTCTTCATCAGACATCCATTTTTTTCACAAGTAAAGGATACAAAGGATGAAAACTACTATGCAAATAATGTTTACTGAGAGGAAAACCAGGGCCAGATACTCTACCAATAACTGTCACTGCATACAATATACAGATGTTTCCATCTGCTTTGTTACTTCTAGCTAAATTTGTATTATTTAGGATATTACAAGTCCAGCATGGATATGATTTCTAATAACAAGACACAGGTGTTCCCTTTAATTCCCTCTTTCACTATTTGCTTGACAACACATTTTACTTCAGCTGTTGGCTGTTACTGCTGTGGGCAGCCTAATGCTATAAAGCAAACATAATATATAAATTATATTTTGAATCTGCTGAAGCAAACAGCCTTTTAAGATGGGCCATTTAAATAAAAATATAGTTTTAAAAAGTATTCCATGTTTTCTCTCTCTTTTTCTTTATTATGTAAATTGAAACTGGGACACAAAATTCATATTTTGTCTGACTGACAGTAGTTTGACTGCTATGTAATGAAATGCTGCACTTTTCTAATAGTATTATTATTTTCAAGCCAAGCTGAAGCAGCAGTTCAAGACCCTTCCTAACTACCCTTATATCTGGAGATATGTCAATTATTTAAATACAGAGATAAAATAGAGACATTAACTAAAGCAAAGAGGGCAAATGGTCTCTGAGATCTGAACTACATCTCAAAAAAAAGAAAAGGAAATAAACCATATAGGAAGTAGATAGACTGTTTTGGTTTTTTTTTTCTCTTTTTTCTGTAGATATTAACAGAAGCCTTTCTGTTCACAGCAAAGTAATTCATAGCCTGTTCCCATTACTCTCTTCCATGCAGCTCATTTACTCCACAGTTGTTCCTCCCACAATCTTACTGAACAAATTGCTTGCAACAAATTGGCTGACAAAATACCATTGCCCCATTTACAAATAACAGTGTAATATTCCATAATTTGGGGAAGATTTTGCCTAAAGTGAGCCAAAAACTCAATATAAGGGATATAATTAGGGGGAAAATAAAATAAATTATTTCTTCTAATTCTTTGACCTAAGAATTTTAGATACGGCTAGAAATGATAGTAGTCTTCTTTTAAAAAGTCATTAAAAATGAGAAAGAAGAGAAAAACTAACCAGAGATGTTGCTGAAAAGCTGGCTGGGAAGTTGACAGTAAAACCACCATTCCTGAGAGTATAATAAAGGTTCAGTTGTGGAGGTACAGAGCAGAGCCAAACCTCACACTGTTTAAAGAAAAAATAAACTTCAGCCCATTTCCTTCTCAGAATCCCTTGCCTCCTTTCCTGTACATTTTTGAATCATTACCACACTCAAACCAGATCTCAAACACAGCTGTATGGAGACAGCTCTGCTTCTATAAGGCAATCCACCCTTGGAGAACCAGAGCCACAGTTTCTTCCTGGTGTAAAACAAAGGTCACCTCTAGCAAATACAAGCATTTCCTGAGGCTTGGCTTTAGTTAATCATGATGGATAAAATTTAAATATGCCCTTTTGTCACATAAAAAGGATCAGAAGATATCATAATCATAGGACAAGGCTCATTTTCAGCTGTAAAAATGGAAGAAATGTGAGCTGCATTGTTAAATGTGTAATGAGTGCTATTTCCTCCTGTGATAGCTCCACGTATTTGAAAAATAATCCTTTTTTTTTTCCTTAAATTTCAAAGATTTTATTCAAGGGACTACTGCATTTAAGAAGGTAATAACAAATTCTCAGGTATCATAATATCTGACATGAGGTCTGAGATATCCCTTAAATACCTTATATGAAACTGTTTCCTGGCAAATAAGGGAATACTCCTATTAACTAGCACTGACTCTACAGTAAGCGCCATTAAAGGGAGATAATCAAATTAAAATTGAATCAGTTTCAAGAGATGAGTTAAAAGTAGTTCCAAGGACTGCATCTGCCCATTAATTACCCTGGCAATGGGCCTGATCTAGAGGAGAACTTTACAGAAGCGTTGTTTTTCGAAGCATGCAAGTAAATATAATTTTTCTCAGCTTTGTTATGCTTACATTTGGAGCCAGGTTTTAAAATAAATCTGGATTGAGGACAGGTAGTAAAGAGAGAAAGACACAAAAATTTTCCCCTTGAGAATGATTTTTCTCTTTGTTTGAACAAGATCCCTACAACTAAAGGTGACACTGAGTAGCTGGGGAAACCCACTATATATGAAATGCTGTCACACACACTAAATAAATAGAACAGCAGGTGAAATATTTCAACCTCTACTACCTTATAGCTATCATATCTTAATGTATGCCTTTAAACAGTAAAACTACTTTGAGATGCAGGTGAGATTTCAAGTTGATAATGTCCTCTTATAAAAACAATGTTTAATTCTATTAATATATCAAGCAGTCATATCAGTAAGACAGTACTTCCACCTCTTTAATTACACTGTTAAACCTTTGATAGTCATACAAACAGTCTTAACACATGTGCATGTTTGTAAATAATGCACATGACATGCACACACATGCACATGGAAACATCTGCAGTAAAGTCCATGAGGATCCGCTATTTGGTTGCCAACAGCTACCATTCCTGAATCCCTTATCAAATGCTTCAGGGGTGTCCTGGCTTTGGCAGGTGACCAGAACAACATGAGCCTGCACATCAGTACACTTGCAGTTATACACTTCACCTCATCCCCTCCCCAGGAAACTGTGCTTGGAGCCACCCTCATTACTCCTCAGAAAAGCCTCCCATGAGACTGTTTCCCCAAGCTTGTGCTTTCAGCTAGAGCTCCTTACTTTATTTCTGCCAGTCACTGACTCCTCTGTGTAATCTTTGATACCCTGCTGTGGGTTCTCTTTATTTATGTTATTCCATGAAGTGTGAAGAATTCATTGTTTTCCAGGAGATCATGTTTCTACCCAGCTGTGTTTTTATTTTCATTAAAAGTGAGGGAGAGTCTCCAGCTGCAGGGGAAGATGAAAAATAAATCAAGTGACAATATTCCAGCAGAAATGAATCTTGGAGGTCTCATTCCACCTATGCAGTGGCCACAGCAGTGTAACTTCAGATCCTGTGGCAGTTTTTACTAGCTACGTTCCAATACTCTCTGCTAGAAATAATTTTCAGGCTTATTTCATGGGTCCAGTGCTGCTTTTGCTTGATCCCAGTTCTTCCGCATGTCAAGTTTCACGGACTTGAAATTAGTACTGTTCTGCAGAAGCTTCTCAAGAGAAGATTTAAAACACTTCTAAGCACTTGCCACATCATGTTTCCTGGCTTTATGTCATTCGGTATAAACCAGAGCTAAACACAGCAGTCTGGGTTTCCTCAGCTAGTGTCAGTCATGTCAGGTCCTTTAAAATCAATGGAGCCAGGCTCATTTGTCTCTGCACCCAGCCTTTACTGATACAGAAAAAATGGTGGGTTTATAAATATGCAAAATATGTAAATGAATAAGCTTGTTTTCCTAATTTTGATGGCACATGGGCACTGACTCCAAAGACAGCTGGGGTTAGTGTTCCAGATGTCATAGCACACGATCCAATCAACACGTAAAATGGATAAAGTTTGCAAAAAATTATTTCAAAGTTGGTGAGATCCCCCTCCAGATTGCAGAATTTTGGCATTCAGTGAGCAGAAAAATGAGTGACAATACACATATGTTGAAATAAACCATCACTGGAATTGTTTACTGTCCATTGTAGACACAAACCTTGCTGACTCAAAAATTATTTTCCCTGTACTCTTCACTGGCACATGCCCTCGCCATGTCACCCAATTCAGAGAACTGAAAGGCTGGGACTGGAAGAATTAATTACTGCCCACCACAGGAGAAGATCAAGCTCTAGACCATCTATGGAACCTGAATGTGTCTAAGACAATGGGACCTGATGAGATCCATCTGAGGATCCTGAGGAAACTTGTAATGAAATTGCTAAGCCACTAGCCATCATATTTGAGAAGTCAGGGCATGCTGGTGAAGTTCCCCTGACTGGAAAGGGGGAAATATAACCCCACTTTTCTAAAGGGAAAAAGTACATGCCGATCAGTCTCAACTCTGTGCCTGGCAAGTTCAAGGAGCAGAACCGTCTGGAAACTACGGTAAGGCACAAGGAAAACAGAGAGGGGACAGGTTGGTGACAGCCAACACGGCTTCACTAAGGGCAAACGGTGTTCGACAAATTCGATGGCAAATTTCAATGACAGTGTTACAGCATCGGTGGAGAATGGAAGAGTGACTGATGCTGTCTACCTGGACTCATGTAAAGCATTTGACATTGCTCTGCACAACATCCTTTTCTCTAAAATAGAGACAAGGATTTGATGGATGGACCTCTCAGTGGATAAGGAAGTGTCTGGATGGTCACAGTCAGAGTTGTGGTCAATGACTTGATGCCCAGTTGGAGACCAGTGAGGAGTGGCGTGCCTCAGGAGTCAGTACTGGGAACAGCTCTGTTGAACATCATCAGTGATATGGACAGTGGGATTGAGTGCACCCTCAGCAAGGTTTGCAGATGGCACCAAGCTGTGTGGTGTGGTTCATACTCCAGGGGGAAGGAAAGCCATCCAGAAAGTCCTTGGCAGCCCTGACAGGTGGACTCGGACTCAGCCTTGACAGGTGGACACATGGACAGGTGAATTTCAAGAGTGAAAGTGAACTTCACTCATGAAGTTCAACAAGGCCAAGTGTAAGGTGCTGGGTTGGGGCAATCCCAAATGTGGATACAGGCTGGGTGATGAGTGGATTGAGAACAGCCCATCAGAGAAGGACTTGGGGATGCTGGTGGATGAAAAACTGACTATGACCCAGCATTGTGTGCTCACATCCCAGAAAGAAAATCAGCCCCATGGCTACATCAAAAGAATAGTGACCAGCACGTCGAGGGAGGAGATAATCTCTCTCTACTCTGCTTTTGTGAGACTACACCTGGAGTACTGTATCCAGCTCTGGTGTTGTCAGCCTAAGACCTGTTGCAGTGAGTCCAGAGAAGGGTCATGAAGATGATCAGAGGGCTGGAGCACCTCTCCTACAAAGACAGGCTGACAGAGTTGGCGTTGTTCAGCCTGGAGAAGAGATGGCTCCAGGAAGACCTTAAAGCAGCCTTCTAGTACCTAAAGGGGGGCTACAGGAAAGATGGGGAGGGGCTCTTTATGAGGGGGTATAGTGACAGGACAAGGAGTAATGATTTGAAACTAAGAGGGCAGAATTAAATTGGATTTTAGGAAGAACTTCTTTACTGTGAAGGTCGTGAGGTACTGGAATAGGTTGCCCAGAGAAGTTGTGGATGAAAGTGTTCAAGGCCAGGTTGGATGGGGCTTTGAGCAATCTGGTCTTGTGGAAGGTGTCATCTAGCCCAACTTCCCTGCAATGTGTAGAGGCATCTTCAAGTAAACCAGGCTGCTCAGAACCTCATCCAACCTGAAGTTTAATGTTTCCAGGGATGAGGCATCTACCACCTGTCTGGGCAACCCGTTCCAGCATTCCACCACCCTCATAATAAAAAATTCCTTCCTTCTGTCTGCTCTGAACCTACCCTCCTGTAGTTTAAAACCATCACCCCTTATCCTATCTCTACAGCCCCTACTAAAGAGTTTGACCTTATCTTTCTTAGAAGTCCCCTTTAAATACCAAAAAGCCTCAATAAAGTCTCCTCAGAGCCTTGTCATCTCCAGGCTGAAAAAACACAACTCTCAGTCTTTCCTCACAGGAGAGGTGCTCCATCTCTCTGATTATTTGCCTGAGTAAGTTCCTTTCATAATTTCCTTGTGTATCTTTTCTTACTAGAAGGTTTGTTTTAACAGAGTCGTAATGACCATGATGTATTTCTCATTCTGCAAATAAAGTATCACATTCTGCCGTTCCTGTTGAGGCAATCTGCTTTGCAAGTAGCAGTAATAATGTAACAAACAGTCATATAATTTTACTATAATAATTTACTGTTCTTCATGAAAAAAAAAAAAGACAGGCAGACTCAATTTGCTCCTGATTTTCATCCTTTCTGATGAGCTGCATTTTGAACTGCATGACAGTAGTGGACAAAGACACTATTTATCAATCAGGCAGTCCCACTGACCTTGAAGTGGAAGAAAGAAAGCATGTTATAACTCCAAGTGCAACCCTTAAGCACTCACTTGCTTAATAGAGAAAGAGGCTATACACAGAGCAGCTCCCCAGGACACATGATTTCCTCCCGCTACTTTAATGGAGGTAAAGTGGGACAAAGAATGTTAACTGCCACCTCCAGTAGAAATAGATGTTTTGTAGGAGGAAGGAATAACAGGATAGCAATACTACATTAGCTGCCCTTTCTCCTTGTGCAGAAAGGCAAAAAATGATAAAGTGAGACCAAAAGTGTTTCACACTGATATTGTAAAAATAGTTTTATCTTGAAGTTAAGTAAGATTATCTTCACTATTCTTCTGACTGAAATGAAGCAGCTTCAATTCTGTTAACCTTACAAAAAGCACCAGACAGGAATCTGTAAATAGCACAGTGGTTTTCAACACAGGATAATCGCAAAGAATGGTCCGTCTCAAAACACTTGTACAAAATGATCAGTGAGGACAGTAGGATTAGTTTTCTGGAAAGTGGATCTACTGCCAATTGACCAGATGAAATTCAGAAAAGTGAAGTCCACAGTTTATCTATGGATAATAGTGATTCCTTCTGATTTCTTTACCAACCTTGACAACCTATAGAGCATGGGGAGAGTGCATCTGGAGCACAGAATAGTGATACTGATGTGAACTCTTAAGTGATTTCTGGTGTTTGAAACTAAGAGCAGAATCCAGCACTTGAGAGTAAGGTTAATTCTTGAAAAATCCACAAGAAAGGAATTAAAACAGTCAAACTTTTCTAAGTGAAAATATGTGTAGACAACAGAAAAATAATAATATTCATAGTCTGAAAAGTGATTAGGGAAACATTGAATTAAAGAGGATGTCGATAGTATAAACACTGGAAGAATAGAAATCAGAGAATCTGTTACTGGCTTTAGGATGCCCCACTTGTCATAAAGGCCACTCTGATATTTAACTGGATAAATGTATTAATGTCCAATTACCAGATGGAAAGAAACAAACAGGAGAGAGGGCATGAAGTCTTAATTTAAGAGGGGTGGTATCATAGAGGAAAGGAAAATGAGGAAAGGGCAAGAAAGCACTCCAGGAACATAAATTAATTCTGTGTCAAGGGACATTATGTTGGAAAAATAATGCTTTTAATACAGCTTATTCACAGTGTGAAAGATACTTTCCAAACTACTCTCCAGTTGCAAACAGAGTGTTTGTAGTCAAGGGCAAGAGACAATACAGTGGCAGAGAAAATAACAGAGGCTGGGGGTTCAGCTAATGAAATGGGAAAGGAAAAGAATATTCTCAGAGGATTCAACGTCCAAGAAAATTCACATGAGAGGATACAAACATGCAAAAGGGGAAGGAGGTGGTGGTTACAAGAAAAAAAAAATGTTAAAAGGGAGAAATGCCCTGGTTGGTAACTAAAGGCTATCTGACTGTTGCAGCGTTATGATTTAGATAACTATTTATATATATGTATAATTTTATGGTATTTACCACAGTGTAATATATTTACAGTGGGCATAGCTTGAGTTTAGATCCTAATTTGTTAAGAGTGCATACCATTTGATTGGTAGGCACTTAAGCATCTGTTTTGAAATGTCTGGAGACAACAAGGCAAACCTGCCACCCAGTCAAGCTCTGATACACAGAGTGGATGCAAAGTCTCAGCTGTCATCTGACCTCAGCTCTCATCTGTCTTTTCCAAACAAAGCAGAGGACATGGTTCCAGGACCATTTTCATTCATGGGAGACAACTGCTAACTGCCTCTTTAATCTAGGACTACTGCTTAAAGAGAAAGGTCTCTCAGGCACAGAGCAGAAGAAGAGTGGAAGAGTGTCATCAGGCTCCTGTCCTGGATGGGAACTACTTTCACAGCACCCAGGCTGATACCTCAGCCTCACTGTGCAAAGGTTTTGTTCCCACACTGCTCCTGAGAACTAACCAGCAACAAACCCAAATGCTTTAAAAGAGCCATCTGGAAACAGAAAACTGTGCAGGTCTGAGCTGAAAAGTGACAGTTACTAATGCCACAACCCAGAGAATCTGCTGCCATCTGCCTCCCTGCTGACTTTGGATGCATTTCCACCTGTTAGGTCCATAGCCCACAGCTGAACCTTTGCTGAAAAGCAGGATGTAAACAGAGCCACATATTAGGATAATGAAGCAAAATTAGTGCTCCTGTCCAGAGACAGCTTGGGAGTGAAGGGTCCCAAGGTTATATAGGAAAGTTCAGCCTGAACCTCATTAAGGACCACTGCAACCACATCTTGCAATATTAAAGGTTACCTAATACTGTTTCCATGTCCTGTCGTGGACAAGATGACAGCACACGGCAATTCTGCTTTTTTAGGTGCTGGTGTTGAAAATAAGCCCCCACAAGCTCTGAGAATAGTACAGGCCAAAATTTTAAGCTTTATTTATATGTTTGGAGGGGTTTACTTCAATCAGCCACTGTCTGTCTCTTCCCTGCATTAACATTTATTTCAGTAGCACTCCTTTTCAAACTTACCAATGCAGAAGAAAACAAACAAATATATAACGATCATAAATTTTTCTGAAATTACATTATCTGAGTACTTTAAGATAGTTACCTATTTGCCTTTCTTCCTATCTTGTTTCTGTGTGGATTACTTAGGAACCACCCTGTAAGGAACAACCGGTCTTTTACTTTGGTAATATTTAATGACATTTCAAATACCTGTCTTTTAAATGCATTGAAGAGTAACTGTTTTGAAGCCAACTGCATATTTTTCAATAATTTCTACCTTTTATTCTCTTTTATAATGAGCAGAGGACATAAAATTATGTTTGGTGTTGCACCTAGAGCATTCACAAAAGATTTAGAGAAGTCTGCACACAAGTGATTATTGAGTATTTCCAAACATATGGTAATTCAGTGTCTACAGTCTCCCACAGAGCCCTGTCTCTGTCTTGCTTTCAACTTAAAAAAAAAATCCCTGCTGTTTCTTAGCAAACAATACAAACATTATAATTTTTTTATTATGTACCTTTTGTGCTAAAAAGGATAAGCAAAGAGACAAAGTTTTACATGCTTCCTACTCAGAGGCAAATGCAACAAGATGTTCAACTTGATACAGCATCCCACATTCCAGCATGGATTACATTTACTTTTAATAAACTAGATGACCTTTAATATCCCTTCCAACTGAAACCATTCTGTGGTTCTATGTATTTGCAAATGCCATTTACATAAGTCATTTTACTACCCTATGCAAGCTTTTTAATAAATGCCTCCTTCAAATCTCCTATATCATTACTGGTGCAAAAATAAGTGACCTGGTTTTTTGAAGTACCAAGGATGGCGTCATTTATTTAAATGCTCATAAGGACTTTTGGGCATACATTTAGGTTGATGTATGTTTAAACCTTAGTGTCAGAAATTCAAATTATTTTTGTAATCTGACATTCATAAATAACAGATTGTTCCTCTGATTCAAATATCTGTGTTTGACTAGTCACCGATGCTAAATGCATATTCAAAATATTTAAACTAATCTGCCTTCCATGGAGACATCTTTCTAGATCATTTGACTCCATAACCATTCTACCCTTTTAACTCCAGCATGCAGCTTGTGCACCTAACATTTCAAGAACTGACTCAATGAACAAGAAATATGTATACCTCAGATAGCACAGGGGTTTCTCAAGTATCAAGGTGATTTAAAAAAAAAAAAAAAAAA